>UCOL01002481.1:0-25303 GCA_900474335.1 Ormyrus nitidulus | reverse complement strand
AAACTCAACCGCGGGAAAAATCTTCTACTTTTGCCCCTTGTTGCATAATGTACTATTTTCTGTTCCTACACCAGCCCTATACTTTCCGATCCCCCCTGCTTATATATTTTCTATTTAACACTCGCACCAATTTTATGTACATGGAAATGTTCATTTTTCAAATACAACATTTTCCTTAAAATGATAAATCTTTGTTTCCTCTTTGAGACTTTTATCAAGGCAATGTTTCCTCTCATTTAACAAGCTAAATGAAATTCAATTTGCGTATACTTGCAAGTAAAAAAAACCCTGTTAAAAAAACTGGTTTGCCTTTGAAAAGAGTGAGTGATTGTATTGATAAAATTGAAAGAGTCAGTTGTATTGATGAAAGACAATTTTGTAGATTGGAGAAGAAACTCGAGTGGCTGATTAAAATAAGAGAGAGGGAGGTAAAGGAAAAAGGCTCTTTGCTAATACTACGACACTCGAAAGAAAGCAATATTTACGTACCGACGTTTGCATTTCCAGCGAAAGCGCCTAGAGCGTCTCTCTTTTTCTCGACGGCCGAGCTTTCGCAAGCGCGGATATCGACTCTGCTGTAATCCACTGCTGCGAGTACTTACTTTTTCACTCTTTCCACTGTTGCATTAATCAATTGCTTTTGGTAAACTAAAAAGTCACTGGCAAGTCAAATGCATTTATTTGTTAGAAACTAATCAATAAACATTAATAAAGCATCTTGAAAATCTAGACTTTTTTAATGAAGAAAAATAAGCCAAGCCCAAAACAGCGAGTGAAACAAGAAAGAAAAACAGCAAACTATCGACTTTCTACTGTCTTGGACTACATTATATCCTTATCCTGCCTTTTCTCCGTCATTACCTTTTGCTTTTATATTGTCTGCTGAAAACTCTCTATATCTCCGTGTTTCTCTTTGTCTGCCTACACCTATACGTACGTATTCTTATTTTTTCGGAAGTGAAAAAAAATCTTTTGTTGCTTACGTTTAACATTTTGCTACTACACCTTTTTTTTTCATTCGCATCATGCGTAGTAGTAGAATTCAAGATCGATTCGCACTCTGTCATTCTGTGTTAACTTTTGGCACTTGTTTGTAACAAAGTCTGTGAACCGAAGCTCTCTTTGCTCCACTTTAGATAAAAGGTTTTCAACGCAATGCAGAAACTGAAAACACATCTTTCCAAGCTGGTCTCTACTTTACTGAAACTTTTAGCACATGTTAAAAAATTTCTGAGTTTGTCACTAACTAAATAGATAATGGTTCTATCGAGAAAATGTTGTGTAATAAAAGAGAGGAAGAGTGGGGAAAGGTGAGCAGACGAAATGGCTAACCAGGCCTCGTACCCTCGGGGGCCGGGGCGTTGCTTGCAGAGCGCGGCGTGGACCGACAGAGCGACGACAGCTCGCGACGCGCCGACAGCGACTCCCACGCCGAGAACTGGACGGACCACGAGGCGAACGACGTGCCGCCGGCGAGCAACAGCGCGCTCGCGGGCTCACCACCCAAGGACAAGGAGAAGAGCGAGAGCGCCGACCGGAAGAGCCGGCTCTTCGCCAGGGACCGCGGCACGCCCGGCAGCAACAAGAGCAAGAAGCACAGCCTGAGCGTCGACCTCAAGCCCGTGAGCGACCTGAACAACGCAGAGGTGAGTTCGGAACAGCGCAGAGGTGCTTCCGCGCTTGGCCGCAATGACTGACCTTCGGCCCTCTCTGCCTCTGTCCCTCAGCCGCGCAAGGCTCTGCAGGAGCAGCTGGGCCGCGTGCTACCCGACGACTCGCTGCCCGACTCGGTGGCGCTCGTCTCCCTCGCGGACCCGGGCGGCGCGGTGCTCGCCGCGCGGCTCCAGGAGCGCGGCCTGCGCGTCCTCACGACCGCCTCGCCCGCCGACGTCCGAGCCACCTTCAGCTGCCTCGTCGCCCGGATACAAAAGTTGTAAGTGCCCGTCGAGCTCGGCCGCCTCAGGCCCCCAATAATCGTGCTTCCATTGCCGCGCAGCTGCAACAGCTCCGCCAAGCCCCCGGCGCCCATCAAGGTCGTCGTGGCCGGCGGCGACGGCTTCGTCAACGCGGTGCTGCGCCACTACGTCGACCAGCTGAGCTTCCGGCCGCCCGACTGGCAGAGCTACCTGCGCTTCCTGGTGGTGCCGCTCGGCGGCAACGGCCTCGCCAAGTACCTCTGCTCGATCGACGCCCGTTACTCGCTGCTCTTCGGCGACGAGTGGCGCGAGCTCGTCGAGCGCGAGGGCGCGAGCGCGAGCGAGAGCGTCGCCCGCATAGCCGAGTACCTCGGCTCCTCGGCCAGCGTCCTGCCGCTGCCCATCGCCGAGGCCATGGTCACCTACCGCGAGACCGACGACAGCAGCCAGATCTTCGTCCCTTTCGTCAACGACGTGCGCGTCGGCTGCCCCGAGAGCAGCGCCTCCGCCTCGGTCGACCTGGAGGAGGGAGCCGGCGCCGCCCTCCCCCTCTCGGGACCGACCGCGGCCGCTGCGGCCGGGCCCGGGGCCGGAGCCGGCGGCCCTCCAAGCGGCACGGGCTCGCCGCCGGCGGGCGCCGGCCTGCCCGTCGGGCCCCCGCCCGGCCGGCTCACGCCGCCCAGCAGCCCGAACGTCGGCCAGCCGCGGGACGGCTGGGAGCCGGTCGAGCTGCAGCTCGACTACTGGGGCCGCAGCGGCCTCGGCGAGAAGGGCAAGAGCTCCCTCAGGCAGGCCTTCAAGCTGCTCCACGTCCAGAGGCTGCCACCGCTAGGCGAGCTGCCCGGCCAGTCCCTCTGCATGAGCTACATGACCAAGGAGAAGAAGCAAAAGAGTCCGTGTCCCCGTGATAACGATAATAACCCAAAGCCGCTGGTCCCTTTCAATTACAGCTCGAATCTTGTGCTTTCAGTAATGAGACTCGGCAAGAAGAAGGAAAAGGAAAAGGAGAACGAGCCCAAAAGTCAGCAAGTCGACGGCGTCACGCGGCTAATTTGTTCTGCAAAAACCCACAACATTCCATTAAGAGGTATGTAATGATTAAGGATTGCTTTTCCTCGGCACCGCTCTAGCTTTCATCTTAAAATCCGTTTCAGTGAGCATCGACGGCACCGAGTGGTACGGCGTCAAGTTCTTCCAGCTGTCAACCCAATGGCAGACGCACATCAAGACCTTCCCGATCGCCATGCTGGCCTACAACTCGCAGCAACAGTCGCCCAATCTCACGTGAATACGGTTCGCCGACCTTGCGCTTGCGTCATCGATACTTGTCGTTTCGAAGCAACAAAAAAGATAAGAGCTAGAGTCAAGAAATGTATGTATATCGTGTTTCGACTTGTACATATAAGCACATATCCTATAAGCTTCGAACTGAAAAAAAACGTTCGACAAGGTAATCAATGTTTTTCGTAAAGGATTTTTCGTTTCTTCGTAATCTAACTGTGGTTTACTTGGCAATAATCTTCGTTATCATCAAGTGATTGATTAAAAGTATTGAAACGTATTTTTGCTGCTTCGCTGCTTGTGGCAAAGCTATAGAAAACAACAGAGAATCGCTTTCGAAAAAATATTAATTCCAATTCAAGACGAGCAAATGAGACATTTAAAAATACGTAATTGACGAGCTCATCATTTTATTTGCTGATTAATTATAGAAAAAAAAGATAAACATCCACTACTTACAATGATTTTCTACGAAAGGATTACAACAATATTTTGGGTATCCTTTAATTCGCGCAGACATTATATATTAAAGCGTATGCCACATAAAGTACATAAAACAATGTATTAGGATTTGTATTGTATGATGTTGTGTAAACTGCTATCAGTTAAAAAACATACTTGAATTTTTATACCTGACTGTGTTGGTTGCGCCTATGTTTTTTTAAAGGTACTTGAACCTTTCAAAGGCAAAATGTTTTCTGAATAACTTTTATAAGGATATTTCAAGCAAAGAGACGATGTAAGAACAAACTCGCTCGTCTGTAAATAATAAGTTCTATTTGCATATCGAAAGCGATTAAATGTACAGTCATTACTGTTAAGTTATGTTCCTAAAGAGAACCTGCTGCTTGCAGAATTAATAAGGAATCTTAAGATGTATATTTCTAATATATATGTAAATGATGTATTTCCATTTCAAAGAATTAGTAAATCGACCGTTATAGAGGTGCAATATAAAAATTATTCTTCTGAAAATATTGAATTGAATATTCAATGAAAAAATAGACGAATGTTGCTAAAATATTATTTTTATGTTGAAAAAGTCTTTATTTTTTCATTGTCGTTAATTGTATCAGGCGATTCTTTTTAGTTTTCTTTAAATACGTATACAGACCGAGTGCTATAAAAAAGCAAAAAGACCACAAATACTGTCTGAGATTATAATCTGCGTCTTTCTACAGTATATTTTTAGTTTTCATCTGCTTTTTCCATTAGTCATTAGTACCCACAATAGCCAGTGTAAAGACCAATTATTTATTCCGACGGAATTGTGAGACTTTACTTTGAGTAATTTAGATTTTAAGTATCTCTTAAGTATTGCTCTGTTGTTCCGATTTCTTTTCACGTATCCTTTCGAAGAATATTTTTTTATTCGACTTTCAATCAACCGAAAAAATGAAAGCATCTTTCAGGCCATATTTACACGAAACCTTTAAATTAGTATGCAAGGTATCGTAAAACGATTATTCTTTTTCTATAAATAAACTTCATAATTGTTTATTAAAGAAATATTAGTGACTCGTGTCATTAATGACTGCCTATTGCCAAATCGATCCAGCGTGTCTTCATATTTTTTAATAAAATTTTTCTAGATATAAAAGTTTCAATAGATTCAGAATATGTTGTGAAGCAAACAACGATTCTTGCCAAAAAGCAAATACGGTTTTAATAATGAAATCTTGGATCATTTATCACTTTCCGCTAGTCTTCAACTAATATTATATAATAATTTTACTTTTTTTTCGTTTTTATGCACAAATGAATTGAATTTTATTATAGCTTTGTCATCTCGTTAATTAACATAAAATGTATGTATAAATATTCATTTTTACAGATTACATTGCGAGTATAAATTTACTTCTTAATCAAGACTTTGATCCAAATAAAGATTATTTTTATCTTGTCATTGTGAACTACGTTTCTTGAGAGACTGCATCTTTTTAATTTTTTTATTAAATTTACAGGCTGGCTCATAAAGCATAAAGGTAGTGCAATCTGGAGTGAATTTATATATAAAATACTTTTCCTTGCTTTACATCTTCATAAAAATGTATTTGTAAGGGCAGATTTTCCTTCCTGCTTAAGACATTAGTAAGAATAAATAAGGTGACTACATTGGAAACACTAATTTCTAAAACAAACTTGGCTTGCAGTTGTTAAAAAACTATTAAAAAATCCCCACCCTATTGCCTACTTGCAAGAAAAATCTGCTCAATTTAAAAAGTTGTTCTATAAAATACTTAGCACAAAATATTGATCGTATAAAATGATTGATGAAAAGAGAAAGACAGTGCATATTTTGACATTGTACTCCCAGTGTGTACTACTTGGTAAAAATAGATAACTTTTTAATAAACGTGCATACGTGATTGTAAAAAAAATAATCATTTTATTTTATAAAGTACTGTTTTTATGTTTAAAGAATTTAGCTTAAATTATATTTATTCTTAAATTGTGTTTCTTAAATTTAAGAATACAAGTTAATTTTCATCGTCTATTTTGAACTAAAAGTGTACACGCTATGTACACTGTAAAACAGATATGATGATAAAACAAGTACGCATCCCTGTATTTACTTATTAATTTGACTTTGATTTCAACGCCTTAAAATTATTACTGTAAGCTGATAAACCAATTACTATAACATAGATTCATTCGACGAATTGCAGATTTTTAAATAATAACGATCAACTATCTTGAATTCGATTCCCGTTGTATTGTAAACCAGTATTTCTGCCGAAAAAGGTTTGGTGTAACGGTGTTGTATTTTAATACAGTGGTGATGCTTCTCGTCATAGTTCCTCGATTCGTTTTACACTTGGACGTTACAATAAAATGAATTATTTGTGTCCTAGAAACCGACTAAGTTTAAAAAGTAAAACATGCTCAGACCTATCTAGATATGTATATACATGTATTTAACAACATAATTATCTCTCTGACTGTCCGATAAAAAATCATTTTGCAGTAGATTTCGTAGAATAGAATTCTGAATAAAAAACGAACGAAAAGAACAATAATATTACGCATTTTTCTTGAAAACATTAAATAAAAATAAAAAGATTATTTATATTTTTGTTATATTGTATACATTTCGTCTAAATGATTGTGATCGATTCTAAATTTCGTATAAAAAGTAGGTTTTTTAAGAGCAATAAGCATTTCAACGACTTACAAGGTTGTATAAAAAATATTTGTAAATATAAAATTGTATATTTTTTCGAAGAATAATGTGATTTTTGTTAAACTCTTTTGTTAATATAAATTTATCCGAAAAAAAAGTTTTGCATTTGGAAAACAAATTGCAGATGGTTAATTTGTTCTTATAATCAATAAAAAAAGTTACAATGTTTAACGAAATTGAATGTGTCCTTTATAAATTGTCTCGACTTTCCTTTGCATTCTAGTCACTGCAAAATGTATCGTCTTTCAAGAAAAATTCAATAAAAATACAGTTAAAAAATCCACTATTAAAGATTAGTGTTAAACATTGCATCTAAAGCTTAAAAACATGAAAATAGGTATTATCAGACAAAGTAAGCAGACAAAATGTGAATAATGTGACGCAAGGATCGATTTGAATTTGATCATTTGCGCCACAAAATTTCAAGAGAAAAAGTCAAGAAAAAATAGTAATTCATGCGTTTGCTATTTTGTAGAAGTTTGACGTAGAAACGTCTTAATCACAAGTTGTCAAATTGTAATGTATCTGTACATATATATATATAATTTGAAATGAAACAACAATACTGCGCTCTATTCGGTGATACTCGAGAGTTCAATTAAAGTGATCAGTTTCTTATTGATGCATATATCAGAAACTTGAACTACCTAAAGCCTAAATTAATAATGAATTAATGTTTACTCAGTGAATAAGTCATTTAAAAAGCTTTTTAGACTGATGTAATTGTACGAAATTAACAAAATAAGAACTAGAGAACTATAATAATTGAACTCTTCCATCATTGAAATAATGAAATACGTATATGTGATACATACTTTCTAACATAATGTTTTAACGTAAGAGATTATTGTTATTATTACATAGAAATTATCTCGTGGCCCACAAACGCACTTTAAAATAAATATTGTAAATTTAATTTAATATTTCTGCAAAAATGTTAGTAAATTTATTATTTATAATTTATTTATAAATTTTAGTTTGTTGATTAATTTTGTCAAGTCTATGTGAAATAATATTTTTCGACACAAGGGAAAAAATCGTGTATCGAAATAGTACATTATGCAACAAGAGGCAAAAGATTTTTCCCGCGGGTAAATCAGTATAATCATCCAAGGAAAACATCTACTTTTGCCTCGTGTTGCATATAGTATTTTATTCTACTCTCGACCGTAAAGGCCACTTTTTCGTCCTGAAAAGCGGGGTCGAAACAACTTCGCATTCTGTTAGATATTTTTTTTTAAATTTTTTACTTTTTTGCCGCTATTTTTTCATTTTTCCCACTAAATTTTCATTTTTCCCGCTAATTTCACTTTTTTCCCGCAAAACTATTAGGGGCAAAAAGTGGGTTTTTCGGTCGGGTGTGGAATAAAATAAATTATTTACCCATTATTACTGAAATAGCAGTTTTACAAATTTTCAATTTTTAAAAAAAATTTTTGAAAATATCGCTTTGAGGATCATTTTGTATTGGTTCATTTTTGTACATAAAAAAAGCACTAGAGAGGGAGAGAGATATTTTAAAAAAATTTTAAATAAAATTGAAAAGTTTGAAAACTTGTTGCAATTGTCGATACTTCCCATGATTCTTCTTGATTTATCTTAGATTTTTTCAACAAATATTTGTTTGAGAAGTTTCGGTCACGAGAAATTAAATGAGATGCAGTTGAATAGTAAATAGATGGTAGAAAAAGTAGTTTACTGTACCAATTACAGTGTAAGAGTAACCATCGAATCGATGATGAAAAAAAATATGTTGTTGATGTTTGTAAGCTTGAAATATAAATGTAATGCCTTTTCCAGTAATCACGTGTCTTTTATTTTTAAACAACTTACCCTCTGACTTATAACTTACTTTCAATTTCAATTGTTTCAAAAAAGGATTTTAAAATAAATAAACGTTTATTTGATTTCGATATTGAGACACATTTATTTAATATTTATTAAGTAAGAACAAAATGACGATAATTCACTTGTTTTCAAGCTAGTAATTTTCGTAATGAACGTATTTGCATCTGATTATAATAAATATTTGAAATTTAGTTTAAATACTTTTCTTCGGAATTTTAAAACAAATTTTTTATTTATTATTCAAATAAATAATTACAATAAAAAGGGAATACCTTTAATTTAATAGCTTATTATTTGCAAATTTTTCAAATTAACTCTACTTTCAGATATTTCCAATTTAAATAATTTGCTGCCAGTGAAATCATTATGTATGAACATTTCGCATGTATGGCGCGTTTTACTTGTATATAATATACGCGAGCATTAACAATTTTTTTCATTGAACGACAAAATAACTTTTTAAAAATTGATTAGCTTTTCGCGATGTAAAGTAATAATAATAATACATTCATAAGATAACATAACACATTTTCTAATTGTGAAAATAACTTTTTTCTACAAAACTTTCAGCCTTATAAGCGCGTTTTTTATTTTATGGATAAATAACATGCACCTGCAACAAAACGAAAGAAAGAAAACAAACGTATAAAATATGTATATGTAATATGACAGATAGCTTTTTCTGTTCTGTTATAAATCTGCATGTTTTTAGAACGATCAAAAATTCATTAGTTAGTCCCTAGCTACTACAATTAAATATTCACCTTTTTCATTTATCCTACGGTTTTCACACGCGAATATCGTTAATAGTCTCGATGATGCAAAGCGTCATTACTTTGATGACACTTCACAGGTAAATAGAATTTCTTTAGATAATCGTTTTAATATTTTATTCAAAGTATCACAGTGAAAGACATTGCAGCGATTTTAAATCATTAATCCACGTTACGATTGAAAACAAGAAGGCAAAACAATAAACGGAAAATATACAATGATTATTTACAAAACTGTAGCCGTCCACAAGTTTTCGCGATGAAATCGTTTTTTTTACATATATACGTACATGTGTATGTGTGTATTATTACAATCGGATAGTTCGCAAAATGTCAATCGTTCTTATCCACCAACTGCGTCTAACAATGACGAGAAATAAACCAAACAATCTAATCTGGTTTGTCAAACACTCTTCTCTGATCCCTCAATTGTAAACAAATTGACAGTTCGCCCAGTTCTCGTTTATATGCGATTTACTTAGTTATAATTAATAAAATTCAATGTAATATTGTAGTAGAAATCTGGTTGATCAAATAAGTACCAGTTGGTCCGTCCAACACGTGAGAGAAAAGACTTAAAAATAACATTTCATTAAATAACTATTACAAAACTTATACAGGATGATAAAAAAAGAATAGATACTGTCATAGACAAAGTACCTGCTTATTACCAAAATAATAAGTTAATTAAGTTAATAATTAAAAAAGCAACTAATAAACCAATTGCTGATCGCAAGCAATCAGATACGATAACAAAACGTTTCATCAAAAGGAAACAAAAGAACAATTATGCAATGATAATTCCAATTGGGTGCAAATAAGTTACGTTCATAAGATTATCAAAACAAAAACCAGTGATTGTTAGCCTTCTGAAAATTAATTAAAACCCATACGTGACAAAAAATCATGCCATATACAATGTCTTTACAAAGATTTAAAACGAATAAGAAAAATGAACCAGAAATGTCAATCAGTCAACAACTAGACCTATTTGCACAAAGGTAAGAGAACAGTAGATTCTGAATGATCGAGTACACCGGAATTATCCTCAAATATCCTTCAATTAGCCAGATACCAATCAACATCCAAACATTTCGATCAACAGAATAGTACAGAGGAGCGATCTCATGAATTTCGATTTAAGGTATAAAACATAATCAATAGTTTAAGGATCTTGCAATTAATAATTGAAGCAGAAAGAAGATGGGCCCTCTTGAGAAGAATCTCGATCAAGAAAGAACAAGCCAGCAAGATTGTCGAGCGGACAATCCAAAGACGGCGAGTATTGAAACATTATTAAATGGCAACCAACTACCAGTTGTAAATAGATTGACAGTTTCACGTTTATACCCGATTTGTTTATTTATTATTAATAAAGTTCAGTTTAATTCTTATATAAAAGTATATGTTCGTGTATTTTTCATAACTCCTGAATCCGATCGTAACAATATATATATACACATTTCGTACACGTGCAAACTGCGAAAGCTTCAAGACAGAAAGTATCTTTTCTTTTCGTTTCCTTTTATTAACATTGAATTAATGTAACTGAGAAAGAGACTACTAAATGACTAATATCAGTAGCCTTTGCCTCTTACTGTGATATTGATTGCTGTAATATCCTTACGGTTTTAAAAGTTCCATTGAAAACGATAATTAGCTACAAGATTTTCGCTAATGCTTTATCTTAACAATCCTTATCAATAATATTAGTTTTTTAATACAAGGTTTTTTTTCCGTTGCATTTTCAATAATCTAAAAAATCTTTGGTATTGCATTTGAGTGTATAACCAGATAAGGAATAATTTTAGAATTGGTTACTGTAATTTCCAAACGTCAAAATCATAAATATATAAGCAGTGTATATGTAAGGCGCATTCGAACTATCGATTAGAGCGGGGAAGCACTTGAATGACGAATTATATATCGTTTTCAATGAAACATTCCTTCCGCACAATTCGACGGCTAGTTATATCTCGCAAAGTGTCTTTTTTTCAGACATACGGATGCAAAGCGAGAGCGCGACCTCTCAGGCCTCGCTGGCCCCCCACGCCGCCCTTTGGTATGACGTAGCCGCCTGCATGCCGAGCCGTACCCTCTTCCTCCAGATTGTCATTGCGTTCGAGTAGAACTCGTAGCGGCCAACAAGCCAAGTGTCGCGATTTGCCATGACGCGCCAGCACGTGATAACCTTGTCTAGAAATGAACACGATATTTGCATATAGCATCTATTACAATCTTGTCGATTTAAAAGAATTATTACCTGGAAGAAATAAGACCAACGAGTAATGCCCAGTGTGCTTTGTGACCTCTCTTTAGACATGGAGCATGATTAAAGTCTGAATCATATGGAATCAAAACCATAGCTCCGTGTGCAAGTGCATGAGTCAAAGAATCTGGGCAAGTTTGTAAATCCAAAAGAATATCAGGCCTATGATCAGGTAAATGCTCTGCGGCTAGAGTACCCATAAAATCTACACTATAAACTTCTCCATGTTGAGTAAATCCACGAACTCTTGCTTCAGCTAAAAGTTGACTCACAGAAACTGGTTTGGTATATTCCTGAGAGGCCATGGCAAGTGCCACCAAGCCACATCTGATTTAAAAGCAAACATTATTGAAGTATATTACTAATAAGAATCTAATACAATTATATAAAATATAGTTATATGGCTAAATTTTACACTTACTGAGGTCCATCTTGAAGGATTGGCTCTACTTGACAAAAGTATGTAACTTCTGCATCTTTTAGCTCATTTCTAGCAATTAATTTTTCAATTTCAGCTTCAGCAGAAGTAAGAGTGATTTTTGCCCAAGCTGGAATACCATCAGCATCATTTACATCATTTTTGTCGCAAGATGGTGCTTCGGGTATATTTTGAGGTGGTGGAGGTGGTGCTGGCATTTTTTCCTCTTTATTATTGCTCTTACTTTTTAGATGAAGAAATTTTTCAAAAATCAATTTTGCCAGTACTCATGAATGATCTTAGCTGCAGCTACTTTGTTTAGCTAAAAATAAAGCCATGCCTCGGATGAAAATATTTTCACCAATTTCACCTGAAAAACATTTGTAAAAAGGTTATTATTATGTCTTATCTATAAGATTGTACAATAGAATTTGCAAAAATGAAGTATTAAAACAAGATAGCCAAATATAAGTTTGAATAAAAAAAATACTCTACAGCATTTTTATGACTATTCTCTAACCAGTACTCTTTTAGTGAAAATGTGGGCAAATCAAAGCTATTTGTTTGTTTTCAATAATGACTATAATCTCAATAAATAAGAAACGTAAAATAACGAAAGATAAATGGATTTGAAGTTACGGAAAACGTTCGAAAAAGTTCGTGGATGGGCGTTATTCGAGGTAGCTTCTTTGCTTTAAAGCTGCACGGTACTAAGAGAAATATAAGAGGGAAGGGGCAATCGATTCCTTTTCGGGATTCGACAAAGGCTCTTTTCACCGATCGACTACAAGACATTTACTATTACCATAAGAACGGCTTCTCAAGACGTTTTTCACTTTTGGTATTGGCCATAATTGTTGATTGCTTGCAGAAAATAGCTATATAAGCTGTTCACCAAGAATACGGTGAGAGCTAAGAGCAAAATTCATACTAATGCTTGTATATGTTATTATACAAAACTATTGACAAACATACATAGCGCGAGATGAGCTTGAGAGAGGCGAAGCAATAGGCAGACAGTGCTTTGATAAGTCTTGTTAGTAGTGTTTAAAAATATGTAAGAGTAGCTCCAGTACGCGCAGCGTACCTCCAATGTAGCTGTGAAAAATCGAATGCTGTTACTTCTAGTCTGTCGTCAATCACAAACTAGCAGCTAGCACGGCCGTCTGACTCATCGCAGCGACGTCATTATGTAATTTTTCGGCTGCCCAGGCCCCTGCTATCAGATCACTGACACTACTGACAGTCACGCTCACGAGTGGCACGTGTACACGAAACTATGACTACACACACTATTAGGCCCTTCTGCTGCGCCTCTATAAACGATTATTGACAAATGACAGCTTTTAAATACAATGCACCAATTTTATGAGAAATCTGCACATGCTCTTTTTTCCTCTTCTCTAAACTCTATTATCCTCTTTTCCTCTGTTGTCTTTGCTTGCCTTTCGTTTCTACTCCGAGTCTCCGCGGCTCCTACGCACCCACACAGATGTACGGCGCACCGACACGAGGCGCGCGAGCGGCGAGTTGCTTGCCGTTGGGCGTCTGGCATGTGCGAACTATATATATTGAATATAGTATATTTCTAGATAATAGTGCTACGTACAACTTCACCTTCCACTGCCCGTACCAAACATATTTTTCTAATAATGCCCAAATAAAGAAGATTAACAACATTTTTTAAGAGCCAAAGTTCTTTTTTAAAAAATTAAGTTTTTTCATTTTTCGCGGGCTCGATGCCCCTCTAGCCCTCTACCCTCTACCTAACCATCTTTGGTTTCTACCAATTGAATTTACAGAGAAACTGTAGCAAATGAAGCGCATGCGCACAAATTGTTTTTACAGTTGAAAACTTAAAAATTTCCAACTAAATTTAACGGATATGAAATTAATATTGATAAAATAACCATTTTACAATAGAATTTGCTAATTTTTTACATACGCGATAAGATAATAATATGTAAAAAAATGAGTGAATTTATTGAAAAAAAGCTCTACAATAATGATAGAGCAAAACTGAACAAGTCGAAAAATGGATATCGAAATATCTCGTTATCGGTATGTGGCAAATGGCAAGTACGCCGCTGATCTGCATAGCTTGGTTGCGTAGTTCGCGGAGTAGAGGTAATAGGCACAACTCTGTGCATAACCGCTTAAAAAGAGCAGAGGAAGAACGTTGGCAAAAGAGAGAGGGAGAAGATTTTGATACGCAGGCAGAGAGGGAGGAGCAGGAGGAGGAAGAGGAGGAAGAGGAAAAGGAAAAGAAGAGAAAATGCCGAAGCGCCAGAGAAGAGACAGCGAGGTGCGTTTGAGACGATAAAAATAAGCCACGCCGAAGGGTTCCTCTCGCTCTCTTTCTCTCTCTCTGTCTCTCTCGTCGTATATACGAAGAACTCGTTCTTTGCTCTCTTGATCCTCCGTCGCGTCGCGCGAGTGCCTGCAGTAGTGCCTGTACGGTATCCGTTGAGCTTGAGAGAGTCGCGGCGCGCCCGTACTTGTGTGTGCGTGCGTGCTTCTCGGCCTGCCGCCGTCGCCGCCGCCGCCGCCGCCGCCGTAGCAGCGGTCTATAGCGTCGAACAGAGTCCAGGACAAGGACGCAAGGTGGAAGAGGTTGCCCGGTTGTCGACGTCGACGGGTGCCAAGAGGAGGCGGCTCGGGACACCGGACACCACTACCGCGGACGACGTAGGGAAGAACACCGACCCAGAGGAGGAGAGGAGAGAGGCGTTGCTGTTATTGCTGCTGCTTACCTCAAATTCAGCATTTCGCCAGCACCGACACTACGCTGCTCTGGGACAGAGGGAGGCCTCTCTTAACCTGCACGCGCACCACATATTGCCTCCTCTCTCTCCCTCTTTCAACGTTTTCGAGCACACGCCAAAATGGTATTTCTCTCTGTCTTCTCAAGCAGCACATTCTCATTTCCATCTGTTCGACACATCACCCATTGCTGGTTCTGCCACTTGCAGTTCTCTCGAATATCCTATTGCTCCCATACAAGTTAGGTGATGACACCAGTCTCCTTTCTCGCTAACAACTCAACTGTTTACATCAAATTTTCTAGGTTACTTTGAGAAATTCACTTGTTGGCTTCACTTAAATTTCTTTCAATTCTGTCAATACTTTATTTACCTGTAGTATTCGACTCACATTTAATGAGCTTGCCTGCATTTCCATTTCAAATATTGTGTAATATTTAACACTAAAAATCTCTACATTACTTCTGCATTAATGATTTTGTTTCTTGATTGATCATTCTTCAGACTTGGAATGATTTGAATGTAATATTGCAGAAATATATTTAAAATTTAAAATTTGTTTTATTATCTAATATTAATGATGTAACTTTGATTTCAGGATGTCAATAATAAAGATAAGAATAAAAAGGGAAAAAATGGAGAACCAGTTGAAGAGGTAAGATTTTCAGAAATTCTTTTTACACTTTATAAGGATTTGTTAAATGAAAAAGAATAATTTTATTATTGAGCAGCATTTCATCTTTGTTTATTAAAATCAGTGAAATTACATAATTTTTAAAGCTATGGTTTAGAAATGAATTACTCTTCTAATTAATAGATATTAATAGATAGATGTGACGTTAATTCGTAAAAGATTGAGTAGTTGTGGCGCGTTTTTCGTGTGTAAAGCAATGTTCTCTGTGTAATTGTATAACGTTGAAAAAAACAATTTTGTGTCACGTCGGGTAGACTATCGGAAACGAGATTGGAAATAAAATTTTTTGTGTAAAAAGTGATTACTATCTACAATCGAGCAGGAAAGCTTAAAATTGAAAAGCGTCGGTAGCGAAGAGAATATCAGGAAGGAAAAAAGGGACAGCCGCGCTAGATTTTTATTCAGTTGAGGGAGCGTGCAAGGACGACACGACTGCACTTTTCCTGCCCACCTTCCATACAGTAAGCGCGAGGAAAAGTCTTTGGTACAGCAACAGCGCTGGAGAGAGGAAAATCGATCGGTTCTCGTAGTTTTTACAGTCATTGATATGAAAGGAGAGCTCGGTTAATCAAGAAGCTTGCGAATATTCGGAAAAGCAATTGCCGGAAAAGTGCTCCGAGCTCTGCGACGAGCTGCGAAGAAATCGTGGAAAAGGGGAAAGCATCAGCAAGCGGCGAAACTGTAGACGTACGCGCGCACTCGAGCGATGCAGCCGCAAGAACGCGAGTAGTTTATATACAGTGTGCATAGTAGTATTAGCTCTCGCGTGCGCGACGTCGTTGGAGAATTTTGCGACAGATGGGGCCGCGGACGGAATTTCGTTGGAGCAGATCGGTTGCAAGCATCCGATTGCGATTCCTGAATCCGGCTCGATCATCTCTCTTGGATGAGAATAAAGAAAGAAAGAAAGAGGCCGACTCTCTCGGATGATTAAACTTTGACTAGCTTTGGCCTGTTAGTAGCTAATTTGTTGTTTAGTTGTTAGTTTAACGCCCCCGCCGAGCGACTGGACAGCAGCAGCAGCGGTAGCAGCAGGCCCGAACTCTATTTCAAGAAAGCTTAGCTAATAATACAACGCGTATGAGCTGGTGCATTCCGCCGGCGCTCTTTGATTTTAACGGTCGAGCTTTGATTTTCGATAAGAGCAATTGATGAGCAATTGCAGAGTGCACGTGTGTCGCTCGCGCCTCTTAAAAAAGCGGGGAGAGGGCCAGCAGCCGGACTCTCTCGGCGGCAGAGTGGGGGCGGCGAGTACCGCGCGAGACAAGGACAGGTTCGAAACCTTTGCTCGAGACAGTGTCTTCGAGTTTAGCCCCGACTTGCTTACTGACTTGCTATAGCTTTTAGATTAGTGAGTGCTTTCAGTGTTTCGAGTGATGCACGTGAAATTTCATTCCAGCAGGCTACGTTACTTGAGCAGGGTGCGACCCTCTCAAGAAATTCCGACCAATTGTCGGCAATTATTATCCGGCAGACGACACCTAACTCTTCTCTTCTTTCTGCTTTTTGCCTCGCCTCGCTCGTACGCAGTTCTTTTTTTCGACCGGGCGGCCTTCTTCGCGGCCAAGAAACGGCGGCGCTAAAATTTTCGAAGGAATAAATCTGACTTTGAGCGACACCTACTTACATGTGCAATGTACGTGTTACTTACGAGGACTGCCTACTTATGCTCTTTACCTACCGTCAATTTCTCTTGTAGCATCTCCCTCACTTCATCCCACTAAAACCTATTTTTAACTCGAACCATTGCTAAATATATGTTTATTTCTTTAAACATTTCTACATAAATGAAAACGAATACGACATGAAAATAACTCACTCTGCTATTTATAGCAGAGCCAAGTATTTTTGCCGCTAGATTGTTGTTGTTGTTGTTGTTGTTGTTGTTGTTATTGTTGAAAATAATACGTTCTAAGCTTATTACATGGAGATTTTGAACAACCCTTCGATGCACAACAGCTTATCGTCAGGTGACGCTAATATTCGATTTGATCTCTTGAAAAGATTTTTCATTTTATCGAAATTCGAAAACAAGGCAAATAAATCATCAGGCTAAAGCTAATAGTTGGCGGGTTGCATAATAAAAAATCATCAAAGACGTAGTACCCTCGAAAGGTTTAGTTTCGATTGTTTTAATTATTTGTTCAAGAAATAAAACTTGTGTACGATCTCTATTGTCTTAAATGCTTAATAATCTCTGGCAGTTTCACATTGTTTCCAGATTTTGCAAAATGCCAATTAAACTACAGTTTACTAAAACTCGCGAAAAGATGCGTTAATTGCCGTGCATCAACACACCAGTACGTGCCAAAATTTTTCCTGATGCAACAAGTGTTGAATTTTTAATCACGATGTTGTATATGCCCACTCATAAAGTCGCCTTCTCTGACCTTTATTGTCATCGAATCTTGGCTCGTGATCCAATTTTTATTTCAAGTATTGCAGACACGCTTGCTTTCTTCCCTCCTCGATAAATAAACGTAAAATTTTCTGAAATTTATTTACAGGTCAAGTCAAAATTATTATTTGCATGTATTAAAAAGGAGCGTAATCAATCAAATATCTATAAACGATCTGGTAGACGTAGTAGAAAATGACTCTTGTTAAAATAGCAAAAGAATTAGCTTCGGGCGGGGGAAAAATGAGATGCTAAATAAAGGAGAAACTGCTCGTGTCAAAAGAAAAGAAGAGCAGAGACTAAGTTGACCTGCATATTAAGAAAAATGCAGACCTTCAGCGGCCTTGCCTTCGGAAATGTTTTCAAGAAAAAGGCATGTTAACACATTACAAGAAAAACGTTTTTTCTTCAGTTTGCAAAAAATTTTTTTTTTCTCTCATTGCTCGTTCAATTCTTTTATTTAAATATAGTCTATAGTCCGGTAAAATCGGCGCCATAGATAATATGTTATGTCACATAAATTTTTTGTCAACAATTTTGTCTGACTTACTTTCATGGCGTCTGTTGATCACTATTGAGTTTATATTCATGTTGCAGCGCCATTTCTAAGCAATTTTAAAAATGCCGTTTAATTTTTTTTTGTCAAATGTTCAAATATTCGTTCCTTCGTTAGATAAGAATTGTAGATAAGTTAAGAAATTAAGACTTTCTAGTACTTTCTTTTAAATTAGAAATTTAATTTTTAAAATGGATTAGTTTATGCATAAATAGTAAACAAATACTGATCCAGTAATTTCATTTAGGAATAAGATGTTAAATATTTGTACAAAATTAGCTTGAAGAGCAGCATTTCATCGATTACGCAGAGTTTATTTGTGAATGAGCTCTTCAAGATTGACATTTCAGAGGCAAAAATTGTAAGAAGGAAGTAATAGTTGTTACGTTAATTTGCAGGCCAATAAGGTGGCTAGTGGATCACCGAATTCTAACATACCGCCGCCACCGACCTTGATCAACAAAATTAAGTATCAACCTGGTGGGCCCGTCATCAAGAAGGACAAACGGCAGAGCAGTTCGAGATTCAACGTCTCAAAGAACCGGGAACTCCAGAAACTGCCGCTTCTTACCGGTCAGTTGTACATTCGTTTACAAAACTATTATTAGAGCCAGCTTTTAATTAACGATACGAAATTGCTTTCTACACTGCGGTATGTTAACAAAAATCCTTAATGAAATGGCACAAAACATTTGCGCGCTTTAAGCGCAGTAGATCAAGGATTTAGAAACTCGATTTTCCACAGCCGGTTAAACTGGCTTCCTTACTTGTGCCAGTCTGCACAAAACAGCAAAGTCTTAGCAATCTACTTTTTCGCGGATTCCTCTTTACTCTATTGTTACTAAATTTTCCAGCAAACATTAAAAAAGCACAACTGCAAATATATCTGTGCGGTTTATTTTTATAAAAGGAATTTTCCAGTGCACATAAAAATGCGCGTTACGCAACTTGACTGGTTTCGCTCTGCACTCCGAGGACGTACAAGAGGAAGGGAAAGAAAGAAATAAACAATATCAACGCTTCTTTTTCATTTTTAATGCCAGTTTCGCACAATTTAAGTTGACTTCATTTTTGTTTTTCCTAGTCTCTGGGAGTTTGGGAGGGGGGAGGGCGAGGTGGTCAGTAAACCGGCCGCCGCTTAAACGAGGGAAGAAGCATACAATAAAAGAAAGTTTTTCTTTTATTATTCCCATAGCGTGCTCGGAAATAATGAATCAAGAATATCGACTGTACGTATGACGCGTCGGCCAAGTTTCTTTTTTAATTAGATTTTGAGGCCCGCGAAAGCAGAGTCCCAGAGTACCAAGTGATTCGGTCGTTTTTCTCTCGCGTTCCTAAGGTATCGACGAATATTAATCGCGGTGCAATCTGAGTGGCTTGCATGCATACCGCTTTATTATCGGGAGCGCGCGGTGCCATGGTATCTTTCGTTACGTAAAGAAAAAATAAGTGATGGGTAATTTGAAATCGGCGCGCGCTTATCGTAAAGGAATCAGGGAAAAAAGGGCTAGGGAAGGAGGAAGGAAGGAAGGAAGGAGCGGGAGTCCTCGTTACGTCAGGGGCCTATCGATTGCGCGGCCTGGGGGCGCGCAGGCGCGCACACCCTCGGCACGGTAAACACGCAGATTCCGGGCCAGCCATTAGAGAGTTGGCAGACGCTCGCTGTCAGAAGCTGGCGAAAGCTGCTATGGTTCATGTGACGGACATGGGACCGCCGTTGGGAGCCGGCATTCCCAAAAGCCCGAGCTTCCACCAGGGCTTGGCCTTCGCCGCGGACACGGCGCCGGATGGCTTTGCCGGCAAGTACTTGAGCTCGGCAGCCGCGCTTCAGCCGCTGCTCCTCGGTACTTGCCCAGCTCTCCGCCAGCAACTCCATCAGCTCGCTCACTCTCTCCCTTTTTCTTCCTCTTTTCACAGAAGTCCAGGCGGGCCCGGAGAGGGAGGAGCTCTTCATCCAGAAACTACGCCAGTGCTGCGTCCTCTTCGACTTTGAGTCGGACCCACTCTCGGACCTACAATGGAAGGAGGTAAAGCGCGGGGCGCTCCACGAAATGGTCGAGTATGTAACCAAAAACAGGAACGTCATAACCGAGGCCATTTACCCGGAAGCTGTCAATATGGTGCGTACAGCAACTCGCGCGCATACTTGTGTGTATACACACCCGCGCGCACGCACGCACGCACGCCTATATATAAAATATCAATAACATAATGAATTCGCCTGCCTTCAGTTTGCTGTGAACCTGTTTCGAACGTTGCCGCCGTCGTCGAATCCAAACGGAGCCGAGTTCGACCCGGAGGAGGACGAGCCGACACTGGAGGTCGCTTGGCCGCATCTTCAGTTCGTCTACGAGTTCTTTCTGAGACTGCTTGAATCGCCTGACTTCCAGCCATCGATAGCTAAGCGCTACATCGATCACAAATTCATCCTACAGCTGCTCGAACTCTTCGACTCAGAGGATCCGAGGGAGCGGGACTTTCTCAAGACGACCCTGCACAGAATCTACGGCAAGTTTCTCGGACTTAGGGCTTACATTCGCAAGCAAATCAACAACGTCTTTTATCGATTCATCTACGAGACCGAACACCATAACGGCATCGCTGAGCTGCTCGAGATCCTCGGCAGCATCATCAACGGCTTCGCACTGCCTCTCAAGGAGGAACATAAAACCTTCCTGCTAAAGGTTCTTCTACCCCTGCACAAGGCCAAGTCCTTGTCGGTATACCACCCACAATTGGCCTACTGCGTCGTCCAGTTCCTCGAAAAGGATGCCTCTCTCACTGAGCCTGTCATCAAGAATCTCCTCAAGTTCTGGCCAAAGACGCACTCGCCCAAAGAGGTCATGTTTCTCAACGAGCTCGAGGAGATTCTCGATGTCATTGAGCCCGCCGAATTTCAAAAAGTCATGGATCCTCTCTTTAGACAGCTGGCCAAGTGCGTCTCATCCCCACACTTTCAGGTTAGTTTTCCGCTTTCTTGTCTGATCTAACTCTTCTTCTTCTTCTTCTTCTTCTTCTTCTTCTTCTTCTTCTTCTTCTTCTTCTTCTTCTTCTTCTTCTTCTTCTTAGTAAATACCACTTACTGATTTGATTGATCCTTAGGTGGCCGAGAGAGCTCTCTATTACTGGAATAACGAGTACATCATGTCCCTCATCTCAGAAAATTATTCCGTCATTCTGCCTATAATGTACCCAGCGCTGTATAGAAACTCAAGAAATCATTGGAATAAAACAATTCATGGTCTAATTTATAATGCACTAAAGCTCTTTATGGAAATGAATCAAAAAGTGTTTGACGAGTGTACACAACAGTATCAACAAGTAACTTGTCATTTCGTACATTACTGCAGAATCATTTTCTTTTATAACCTTAATCGAATGCTCTTTTTTCCCCAGGATCGATTGAAAGAAAGAAAAGTAATGAAGGATAGAGATGAAGCTTGGACTAGAGTTGAAACGTTGGCCATGAGGCATCCATCCTACGGCTCCAAAGCAATACCGAACAATAATCCATTTATAACATCGCAAGTTGAGAGTAATTCAACGCTCGATGAAGACGGAGAAAACGAGCAAATTACGTTGACAGCCGACAAAATCGAAGCGAAAGCGAATGAAGTCAGTATGCAAAATGTAAGTGTGCCACTCATCACTCCATTTGTAAAGACACCGCAGATCATGAACTAGTTTTTCAAGTTAAAGTAAGATCCCTTGTAGTATTGAAGTATCCCTTGAAGTATCCCTTCAGTTGATTTAATTCATAAGGCATTTACATGTTTAATTAATACCCATTGAAAAACAAAAAATTAGTTCATTATCTACGTGTGTAAACAAGCTTTGAAAGATATATAATTGGCTTGAAAGTAGATTTGTTTGAATCTCACTTTTCTCAGGTAAAGAAAGTTTCGAACGTAAACAAGGTGAAACAGTTGTTGCGGAGGAAAAGTGAGTTGCCTCAAGATTCATATACGATTCGCGCGCTCTCGGATCACAAACGGGCAGATGAATACCTTGTCACGCCGCCTGATCCAAACAACTGCTAGTCTCTGCCTCACTCTCTTCCAATTTATTTTTTAATGTCCAGTAACGAGGTCGGGAGTTAGTTTTTTTTTTTATTAAGTTCATTAAGTGAACTACTACACATGAAGATAGATGAAATTCGACAAGGATTGCGCGTAACTGTAGTTAATTTAAAAAAAAAAGAAACGTGTGAGGATGAGAATGCGTTTGTAATATATATATGTATAAAACTAATTTTTTCAATTTTTTAAGCTGGCTGATGAGTTCTGCAACATTAAAAACTAAATAAAGGTTGCTCTACTATTCTTTGTACTCAAATAATGTGTGTGCGCGCGCCTTCTTGGGTTAAGGAACGCGATGTCTTAGATGAATGAGGTTTTTGTACAAAAAAAAAAAGAAAAAAAGAAATAAACGGATACGCTTTGCTTTATGTGAAAAAGCTATGTTAGTGCGTTATCTGGTTCGTGAGTTTTAAAAAAACATGACATATATATGACAAAAAAACAATACGAAACGCCAGTCGTTTACATATATACATACATACATATATATATATATTCATTAGCATCAATTGCTTCTGTGTTATCGTTCTAATCTAATACAACTTGTAGCCGATTGCAACAATTATAAAATGTAAATGATCGCGAAGTGAACTCTATAAACGTTATATCCGTTGTGCCTCCGAGTGTATAACAAAATGCTTGTTGTCATCTGCAAGAATTTCTTTCTCTTTAGAATTATTACTCCGTAGACAGCCGGAAAATTTGTTAGCAAATTACTGTCGGATCTCAGAAATTCGATAACTTGCTTTAATGCTGTATTGTTAATAGTATATGACTGAAAAATAAAATTGCGCTGTCGTGGCCAAATATAAAAAAAGTGGAGTAAAATGCATAAAGGAAACATGTTAAGAACACATAATCTTTGCGCTGCTGGCAGGCTGTTGTGTTAATAATGCTAATATAACTTGTTGAAAATGAGATAAGAATAAACTCTTACATGAAAAAAGAATATTTCGAGAAAAAATTATGCATTGATTTACTTATTAATACGAATCCTCTCAAAGGAGAAAATGCCGCCTCTGCAAAAGTTGGTTATTTGTAGAAATATACTATAGTAGCGTTTCATATTGACGGTAAATGTTGATGCAAACAAAAAACAAAAGCTATGAAAGAAAAAACCAGCTTTACAGATTTTACTAGAGAATTTTTTCAAACTCTCTTCATTGGAAAAGCTTTGACGTTCGTTGTTATAATATCTCGCAACGATGGATCATCACTTTAGAACAAAGATTGACTTTTTTAAACGTAAAATAATCAAAGATTTGCAGATATAAAAAATAAGGAAGATGGTCTGTTTCACGAGCATACACCTGAGTTCGATGAGTCGCCAATCATTCGACAAGAACGTTTGTAGTAAGTAATTGCGCAAATCGTCGTTTAATCGTTTGATTAGATCAAAGTTGTATTACATTCGGCTGCACGTAAAGATAAAAATAAATACAAAAGTATTTGAATGATCCAGTTTTGTGAAAGATTAGTCGAATGAGCTCTTTATACTCTAGTGTATGTTGCGAAGTTATTACGAATCAAATACCGCCAGATTTTTTCCGAATGTAGCAGCATGATTTAGATTTTTATTTATTTATTTATTTTTTTATTTTATTTTATTTTATTTTATTTTCAAAAAAATCAAAAACAATTTATAAGAACTGGCAGATGTGTAAATGTTAACAAAATGTATTACAAATTCTTCCACTAAAAAATAAAAAAAAATTTTGGCCTGCATTTTTGTAAGAAAAGCAAGTTCTTATAAATCTTTTTTCACCAGTAAGACTATATTCCTCGTACTCTGCCAAAAAAAGATGAAAACAATAATTGAACGATCAAAGATCGACGTTAATTTATGCGAATGCGATTGTAAATACTGTATAAAAAAGTAAACATTTCGTGGACCGACAATTTTTTCATTTTTGTGGCAATGCGCAATATGTATACTGTCTTCGTTTGCTCCCCTTCTTTATACAAATGTAGACATTCGATAGAGCATGATTATTATAATCCTGCATTAAGGGAAATTCAAAAAATAAAAACTGTAGAGAGACTTGTCATCATCTGTCCTTTTCCCTGTTGCAAAAGAACCATATGTTGGGAACACTTTTTATAATCAAGCACATATAACCAGATACTTTAGAACGAAAAAAAAGGAGAAAAATGTTTTAAAACTACTTAAAAATCCAACAAACCATTTTTCTCTAATTCAGTAGTTATAGAGATCTTTTTTGCATGAATTTATACAGACGTAGGATTTGTAAATTAAACTTCAATGAAGACTTCGTAAATTATTACTTATTTTAAAATTTAAAGTAATCTTGTTGATTTTCATGTAATAATTAATTGCTACATCTATAAATATTAAGTATTGGTAATTATTACTGCATTACAGTTAAGATAATTATTGCAATTTCCTTTAATTATTTTATAAAGCAGATCTTGATCATTGCTGGGCGTGCAAATACTCTTGCAGAACGTATACATAATGCACATGGCGCTCATAATGACAATTAAATATAATCTGAAAAAACTTTTACCACATTTATAATTTTTAAAAAAAGTGCGGCTGCAGTATTACAAAAAAGGGTTAATTGCAAAGGGAAATTTCAAAATATTATGAGATAGATATCATCATTGATATAAAATTTAACAATGACTATCACTACAAAAATCATTAATGAGTGTTTGTTTATTTCGTTTTCTTTTAAAAAAGGTATATAATTATTAGCACTCACGTTGCTGTTTATCTCAAAGAACAATAATAAAAAAATGCGATAAAAAGAAGTCTGTGTTTATTTTTAAAAATAGAATATGATTTTTGGATTTATCTCGCCTCTGGTCATAATGTGAATTTTTATATATTTTTTATTTAGTACCGTTCCGTTGAATAATAACCCACTTCAAGCACTTACATACGGTACCGTTGCAAAAGAAATCGTTTCTGTTTGTAATTTGTTGAAAACATAGTTTTATAGTGAATAAACAATTATTGCGAAATATATTAAAAATGTATTGCATGAATAATTTTTCCTTATTTTAATGCAAAACTAACGTTCATAATGGAATATTTATTATTATTATTATTATGATAATTATTATTATTATTATTATTATTATTATTATTATTATTATTA
>UCOL01002480.1:0-25330 GCA_900474335.1 Ormyrus nitidulus | reverse complement strand
CCCCCCCTCCCTGACGCTCGACGCTTCTTTGTTTACGATGTAAGTGCGCGGGACAATGCAGGCTCGGGGCGACTGATGGACGCCTGTCCGAGACGCGCTCGCGGATTTCGGAAATTGAGGGCTCGTGTTCGGGGGCAGGTGCGGAGGTTTCCGATCGAATGTGTAGTGGGAGTTTCACGCTAAATTTGACGAATACTGGACAAATAAATCTTACCGAAGTTAGAATGATCCTTCTTAAGTTATTTGGATGCTGAAAAAATTTTTTAAATTATGATTTGTAGTTTTATGAAGAGCCTTTCGGGAAACGTCTTTTATTATCAACGTAAAATTTAAGATTTATAGCTTTCTCATTTTCTACAGAAGAAAATCTAGGAAATAAAACTATTTCGAGATAAAAGCATTATTCGAAAACATAAACTTCCCTCAGATTCCAAGATCGGCCATTTTTCCTCTTCCCTCTTTACTGCCCTCTCCTCCACTTACTTACTCCCATTTACAAAAAACTTAGCAACTCGAAACAGCAGAGGGTAAGGCGCGGGGCAGCCTCCCGCGCGGCGGAATCTTTCATAAAAAGGCGGAGAAAGGAGAAAGGAGCTACGCCTATTCCTTTACGATCGTCGCAGGCGGGCGACATTACGGCGGACGATAAGGAGATCCGCGCGGCGCGCGGCCGTAATTTTAATGCGCGGCAGTTTCGCCGAGTCGAAGTGCATATTGTGTAGTTTGAAATACGACTGATGACAGATAACCGCGGGGGAAAAAGCTGCGCCGACCTGGATTTGATGCCGATAGCGACCCGCGCGGGAAGATGCCGCGGGGTGGCAAGTATGAGGAAACGTATATACGGCACGCCTGGTTTCATGACGCCTCCGCTTTCAGTCGTAATGATAATCCTCGCCCGGCTGACTTTTCATGGCGCGAGATGTAGGTGAGATCGGCGCGCCGTTCCGAATCCAAATTCTCGCGATGCATATACACCGAAATTAGCGAGTTTCGAGCACTGCAATCTGCTTAATCAATCTAGTAGTTTCCTTCGATAATGAGCCTAAAAAATATCCCGGTGTCTTTACATCAGCTTGAGAAAACCTCGCTTCCCTTAATTAATAATTCCCCGAAGCCAACGGTGTCGCTCTCCCGCGTCGAAGAAAAGCTCGGTGAGCAGCGGGGCCGCTCGCGCGCGGCCGCCTATTTAAAAGGGGGGCTCGTTTACATGCAAACGGCGCCGGTGCGGAGTTCGATCTCCCCGAGATAGCCGCGGGGCCGCCGCCGCCGCCGCCTCGCGAGGAGCGGCCGCGACGCCTGCAATTACTCCCGCGTGTATCGCTCTCGGCGAGCTGCGAGCCGGACTTCCGGGTGCGTGAGCGACGGCGCTCAGCCGCCTCGCGACACTTACAGCCCCGGGGGCTGGGCTGGATTTTAGACGGTGAGCGAGGCCGCAGGGGGAAAAGTGGTTTTTCTTTTCGTCGGAGGAGTAAGGTGGAGAGGCGGTTGCGGGGATTGACGGGGGTTTGGCGGTTTTAGACAGGTTTTTGACGTGTGTCGGCATAGATTTCATAGGTAAAGCATCTACAGATTGAGTTTTGTATAGATTCTGCTGTTCAACATTATTTTAAATGCATTTTTTATTTTTTGTCTTGAATACCTAGGAATGAAAAAGAAATCCGTCAAAAATGATAGAAATGTTATCACAATTCATTTTCAAAAGCCAACGATGGCCAAGAAATAAAGCTCTAATAAAGCTCTACATTGAGAGAAGGAATATAGTAAAAATTACAAATAATCTTGTAAAAATTACCATACGATCTAGTAAAGCCACCACAGACTGTCAAAACAAAAAAAAATTACTATACTTTGTAAGAAATTTTACTATACTGTTTGTTAAATTTTCCTAGAAAGTATAGTATTTTTATATGAATTTTTACTAAACCTTTTTCTCAGTGTATGTTATAGAAAAGTGGTAAACAAATGTAAATTTATAGTGTAAAAGATTATTTAATACCTTTGACCTGTATACATGACTTGAAAACTCGAAAAGTTTCCGAGCCCTCTTCCAAAATAAATACGCTAACCCAAATTAAAAAAGAGTTTCTCTTGCCGTGTATCACTATTTCGGGTCCATTAGTCCGGAAGGAACCCGAAGCGGCCGCGCTCGCCTAAGAAAGCCCGGCAAACAAAGACAATTAAAACATTTCCATCGGCTCATAAATCCCGCTCCTCCAATCAATCTCCCTCCTCCTCGACTCCTTTCCTCCTAGACAAATTAGCGGCGAATTCGGCCCTCTCTTGCACTTACACACACATTCGGGGGGGCGTAATTTAGCGCGAATCGAGTGTGCACTCGAGTAGCCGGTAATTTACGACGAAATTGCGATCGCCCTTAGCGTGATTCAATGGGGAAGGGGGGGGGGGGGTCGGTTTAAAGTTCACTGGCTCGATCCCCCGGCGGAAAAATGCCCGGGGCCAATTATTCTGTCTGCGAAAATTAAATAGATCGCCGGCGAGGATTACCGGTTGCTTCGCTTCCGTAAAGACAATTTAGGACGCGCCGCGTGACTGATAATGCGGTCGTAAGACGGATGGCGACGATTCTCGCGCCGCAATTTAGGAGCCGCCCGGCGTCCTGCTAGGGCTTTTATAAAGATCGAGGGGGGGAAGGGGATAGCTCATCGTTTAGGTGAAAAATGTCGGGCGAGGAATTTTATTGCCGCCTCTCTCTCTCGGGCTTCTTTCTTTGGCGCTAAAGAGGCGATCGTCGGCGGCGGCCGCCCGAATCCTCGGGCTTTAATTGTCGAGGAGTAATGTGATCGATGAATATCTCGCGTGTTTTTCGACGCTGCGTCGGCGGAGATGAACGAGTGACTGAGTAATTAATTAAAAAGTAAATATTTCTATCAACTCATTTAATTACTCACAGCGCGACTCCGCAAAATTGAACAGCTGAAATACTCACCTGCAACAGAAAAAATAAGGAGAAAATTACGAAAAGGATCGCATATCGAGCAACAATAAAGCACACCGAAATGACCAACTTAGTCGTATAAGCAGGTAAGGCGGAGGCGAGGCGACAACGGTTATGTCGGCCCGCGGGGAAGGCGGGTGGGGTTGGGGGGACAGAAAATATTCTCGTAAAATTTTAAGGCGCGTCCAATGTCCGCATGAATTTTGAACGGCGCGCCGCGGGGATAAAGGCGACACTTTGCGCGCCGCGAAAATGCGCTCTTCCGAAGAGAGAGAGAGCTACAAAGAGAGAGAGAGAGAGCTACAAAGTTATCAGCCGCCCGGCGCGGCGGCGGGGATTTTATATGCATGCAAGCCGGGCGCGTTACATTTTCGTTTGCTCGCCTCTGGCATAAAGGCGATATTAATGCCTGCTTCGGGATGAAATTGCCTGGCGGCGGGGACGCGCGGAATATGACGGCCGCGGCGCGCGGCGAACGGCGCGAATTTACATGTTTTCGAGTAAACGCGGGAGGAGAGCTGCGATTTTTATGGATCAAGAGTGCGGCGTTCCTTGATTAGGAATTGTTGGAGTTTTCTTGAGGATGCGGTTTCGGGCTCGCGTTTCTTTAGAGCTGCGAGTCGTGAAATGTTATGGCGCGGTAAAGAACAATTTTTAGTTTTTGAGGGATTTCAGTGGCAGCGCATTTGGTTTTCCTAATTTAACGATAATTTTTCAAAAAATAATCTTTTGTAGATATAAAATAAAATAACTTTCATATTTATCAAGTTTAAATTTTTTGGTCATACTGCACTTTTAACATCTTTTTGTACTCCGCTTTTACAAATGATTTAGAGTACAAAACGATGATACCTTGAAAAAAAAGAGCGCTCTGATTGCGATATAAACCTTAATTACCCGCGAATAAATAGCAGAGCGGCGCGGGTAACACGAGGCACCTTTTTTAGTAACGGATCGCTTTAATTTATTTGAACTCTGACAAGGGAATACACGCGCGGCCGGTCCGCGCGCTTTCGCTTTGATTGATTGGGTTTATTTTTACCCTCGCCGGTAACAATTGTTTCATGCCAGTCATGATTAACAATTAATCGAAAAAAAGCCGTGTATAAAATATATACAAGGCCCCCGCCGCCGAACGACTGAAATATGAATATCGAATAACGCCTAGATGGGCAATTCGAGTAAAAATCATAAAATGCCCTCCCCCCAGATGCATTGATGGCGCGCAATAATACGTATATACGGCAATTTTATTGCCGGCATGAAAAAAAGGATGCGCGCGGAAAGCGTTCAATTTAGATTACTTCTGCCGACTGACGTTTCTACTTTAATTGAGGTGTATGATGAAATGATCTGCAGGGAGGGCTGTATTTTTATTTATTTTTTGTCAATGCCCTAATTGAGAAGGAAAAAATCTATTTTTATGCATCAAACTTGACGAGGTTCAGTCTCGTCAGAACTCGATAGAAACTTATTTTAATGGTTGCGGCCAGCTCGCATCGCTTAGATCTAAAATTTCGGTCATTAAAAGCTGTTTTGAATATTTAAAAATTTTATAAGTATATGTAGATGGAATAATATTTTCATTTATCCCGAAATCGTTTTAATTAAAATGCAATATTGCAAAAAGGAACATAAAACATTACAAGAATCCATCCACACGCCATTACAAATAAAGCAGAGTTAAAACGTAATCTCGACCCGAAAAACTCTGTCGAAATTCCCAAATCACCGAGGCGCGACGTAAAAACCGTTTCAGCGCATTCATCAAGAAGTGAGCCAACACTCCGCGGCTCGAGATATTCGACGTTGAAAGCCCGAAGGAGCCGAGTGGAGGATCGTCGCCTCTCTCTCCCAAAAAGCTTTTGCCGCCCGATTCGTTTTATAGTGTTTGTTAAACAACGATATCCCTCTCCCCGCGGGTTTTCGGCAATTTTTCCAGGGGCGCTCGCAATTACGCGGCGAGAGAGGCTCTCGCATTCTTTTCCATTAAGCGCGCGCGAACTTTTTCCGGCGCGCTGATGGCCCTAAGGCGAGAGATCGACGTGAATGATTTTTATGCGCCGCGCGAGGATGTTTTAGGGCGCCGTTTTCGCCCCTGAAAAATAGGACGACGCGCGGCGCGCGCTCCTTTCTGAGTTATGGAGCTGCTTTTTTTTCGGGCGGCGCGATTAAAATTCTTGCGGGCTGTTCAGCGATCGTTTGCCGAGATAATTTAGGTGAGGGAATGATCAAAGTGATATGAATGATCTTCGCGGGGAGGAAATGGTTTGAGATGGTTGGTGGGTTTTGGTAGAAGTTTAACGACTGAAAAGAAAAGTTGCTTGAGAAGGAGAATGAAGTTTAAGATTAAATATATTTGTTATTTTTAAGAAAAGTAGTAGTACATCCTTTCTACATTGTTTTTAAAAAAAAATTAAAAGTCTAAAATATTTCTAACGTCCTGAGACTAAAAAGTCATTTCTCAACGCAAGAACGAACAATTACCAAAAAATATTCCGCAATCGCTTCCAGTCCATGATACCCCGAGCCAATCAAAAAATTCCCGAGCGAGCCAGAGAGAGAGAGCAAGAGACGGAAAAAGGAAGAAAAGAAAGAAAAAAAAGAAGAGGAGCTGCCCATATCTCGGGGGGGATATCTAATTTCGGGAAAATAACGGCTCCTCGATCTCCGCGGCGCAGAGCTCCTTCCGGCACATTAAGCCAGCATCGAAGCGAACGAGCGAGAGCGTACACAATATCCGCCTCTCGGTTATGCCTCCCGATACGGCCGGTCCGATGTTTGCGGCCGCCGCGTCGTCCGAAGAAGACGCGCGCGCCCCGAAAGAGCGAGAGGAGGAGGCGCCGATATTCGGCCGCCGGGCTTTAGGCGCAAACAAGAGCTGCCACACGAGGCGCGCAATTGCCCGTCTCTCTCTCTCTCTCTATCTCTCTCACTGTATACGCAGGACGGGAGAGCCGCTCGGACTGGGCGGCTCTGTTGACCGCTGGATTTTCGGGAGAGGCGCAAGCTTGATGATATGGAGAGCTACTCGGCCGTGGCTGATGCGATAGTGTGGGCTGGATTAGTCCGGCTTTGCTGCGCGCAGTTTTTGATTACTTGCAAGTGGCGCGATGAGAATTTTGGACTTTGCTCGCTGACGGCGAGCTCCCGGCGTGTCTAAGTGGGTCTTTAGTTTCTGTAAGTAGGTATTTTTCCTTTAGCCATTTTATGCATTTATTTTACTATGCGAATATTGCACAAGAATTAAGTATTATTTTGGTTTCAATAAATAAGGCAAACCTTCAAACATAAGTATATGTCAAATAGCATATTATATATAATATTATAGCATATAAGATACCCCTAACACTTTAGTTCTCATTGGTAAATAACTTGTTCAAAGGAACCAGTGGTATTGTGCTTCTAAAGAACATTAAAAATCTAAACAAAATTATTATCCTACGTTATCCATATTTCCGTTTTTTTTTAACAACCAGGAACAAGTGTCAAATAAACGTCCTGACTAAAACTCTAACAGTGATGTACATCAGATGTAGAATTACCAATAATTAGTCAAATAAAAAGACAAGCTCATCCTTCCTCGCCCCAAAATCCATCAGCAATCCAAACTCATCAAAGGAATCATCAAGGCCACCCTTCAAATTTCCATCTGCCCATCGGCGCAGTCCCTCCTCGCGGCACGTCGAGGACAACCGGTTTCCTATTTCAGGCTGAAGCTCCGCGCGACGCGCCAGACGCGACGAGATAGCGGGAATATAGCCGGCCGGCCGGTCAGGGGAGGGCGGCGGCGGGGGAGGGACGGGAGCTGGTCAGCTCTCGGCGATGCCATGGCGATTGGCCCGATGCCAGCCTGGGCTAACGACGACCGGTGCAGGAGGTGGAGGAGGAGGCGATCGTGAGGACGACGCGGCGGACCTGCCGAAGATAGCGAAATGAGGGGAGTTTGCCCGAGAATATGTACCGAGGGAGGAAGATCGAAAATTTGACGGGATGACGCGACGGGGATCACTGCCCGCTGCCCGTTGTGTTGGGGCATCGGTGTTTCGGCTTCGACGAGGCCGTGTTGACTTTCGAGCTTTCCTGTTTCGGAGGGATATGGAGGTGCTTTTTTGGTTTTCGGTGCAGACGTTATATGGACGTGTCTCGAGTGCAGGTGTTCGGGAACAATAGGAAAAATGTTCACCTTTTTTTGATAGGTTTGTTATCGATATGTTATTGAATCAAATCTGAAAGGTCTTTTAGAACCAGAATATTGGAAAACTGACTCATAAATTCTATTATGCCATCAAAATTAATTATCGAAATCCAAGAACAAAATTCCAGCCTCCCACTCGCTACGAAACACCGAATCGGCGGCCATTTTTACCCCAGGAAATTGGCCCGCGAATACTCACAGGCGAGAATTAACGACTCGCGCGCAGAGCAGCAACGCCGGAGAAGAAAGGAGGCTGCGGCGGCAATCGGGGGGGGGAAAGGCCGCCGATGGTGACGCGATGCCGGCCGCAATCGCATTTTGGCACGAGCCAAAAGCCGGTATCGCTTTTCACGACGGACCCTCCCTTTCTTTCTTTTTTTTTTGCCGAGACCCGCCCTTTCGGACCGGCGGCGAGAGGGGCTTTGTTTGCTCTCGCTCGCCGCTCGAGGACTCCTGGGCAAAAATCTAAATGGAGCGAGAGAAAGCGGAGGCGATATTACGGCTTAATCGGTTGTGAAGGCTCCGCGTCATTTAGCAAGCTTGAGATTTCGGCCTCGGGCGGAGGTGGTATAGTAACTGATGGATCGGAATTTTCGAGTTTCTGGAATTGTTAAATCGATCGTTGCGTGCACTGTAATCTGAAGGAGTAACTTAATCGCGTATTCAAAGAACTATTGGTTATTAGAGAAATGGGCTAATTTTCAAGGTGTCGGTTAATAACTCAAAAGTTGAAGATAATTTGGATTTATTTCAGAGTTGATCAGGAACAATGCGGCAACAGAAAATTAATTAACGCAAGAAGTTAATTATCCCACAGTTAGTTAGCTAATTACACGGTTATCAGGGGGTGTCTTTCAGAATAGCCAGTCGCAAAGTAAGCGATAATCGATTATTCTCGCAGGAAGTAACTAAAACAAAGCAATCCAACAACTATCCAAATTCGCCGGATAATTAATTTACCCTCTCCGAAGTGTCTTCGCTCCGGCCGAACTTCCCTGACGTCATTAATACCTCCAGTGACGTCAGAAATAACGAAAATCCCCGCACGGTCGCCAAAGGGGTATATCCAGCTCGAATTCTCGATCCTCGGTCCAATTTCCGAAAAAAACACGGTCTCGGGATTCCCGACGCAGCGCTTTTTTGTTTTTAAATTAGATGCAGAGGGAGAGAATTCGCGCCTTATTTCGGGGCCACTTTATTTCGGGGCGGGCGGACGCGCGATGCAGCCACCGCCGAAATGCACGACTCGCCGGGGAAATTGCTCTGCGGCGGCTCCCTCGCCCGTTCCTTCATTTCGCCGTTCCGCCGGTATAATCTCTTTTATTCCGTTTCGGCCGATCCTCGTTTTTTTTTTTTTTTTTTCCCCCCCGGAGCCGACTGGGGCTTTAGCCGTTTTGGGATTTTCGAGCTGCCGGCGGTGCACCTTGTTAGAGGAATTATGCCCGCGCTCCGAGGATCTTGATTGAAGAATTAATTCTATGCTAATGTAGTTACTATTTTATACGAACGTAAATTCAAGTTTATCTAATTTATTTGGAATTTAATTAGTGTGGTATACATTTCTAACTGCAATGCGTGGCTTTAAGGATATTCGATTTTGGAATCTTGCGTAAATTGTCTATTTCAATTTCTTAAATAACAAACTTTAATAAGACTTTTTTGCAACGTAAATTTAATACCTTTCATAATACTGAAAATTTATATTTATTAAAGGATGTACGAGCTTAAGTTATACAAATACATTTTGTAATGTAACAGAACACTGTTAGATCAATTCCATTCAGTTTTCGCATCGAATCTTTACATTCACAATAACTGACCTGAAAAGTTATCATCGATGTATAATCGAAAGAGGCAGAGGCGACGAGAGAATAAAGAAAAAAAAGAAAAGAACGAGAGAGAAATGTATGCCTGGAAGGATTATTCCGAACGTAATCTTACAGCGCATAATCAGACCTCGATTATCTTTCCGCCTGATAGGATCCGGCGCGCACAGCTAGTTGGAAAGTTGAGTGAGCTGGAAAAAGGAATAGCGATAATGACGGATTTATTTGCCCTTCTTTTGCTCCGATGTCTGCATGACTTAACAATCGGTCTTACCAATTTGAGTGCGAAGCAAAATTAAAATTCGCTGCCTCCATACTAAAACGCAGAAATTAAGCCGGCTTTCGCTCTCGGCTTGCTAGTCAAAGCAAAACTTGTTTAAAGTATTTTATTATGAGAATTGATTGCCGACTGGATTCTTTTTTTTTCAAAGCTTTTACATTGCTTGTAAGAATCCAAAGATTTACAAATCCAAAATACAAGGTGGAGAAATTAAAATCGATTGGGTCCTTGCATAAAAAATTCCATTAGGTCCGTCAGATAGAATATTGAAAAATAATACACACTATTTTTTTTTTACTTTAACTTTTATTAACAAAGATATAATAGATTAAAAATCACTATGAATCACGTATCCACGTCACCACGTCGGCGTAGTATATCTATATTGCGTACAATCGTGACGTCACTCGAATCTTCGAAGTGCGATATCTTTGCTAATAATTATTAAATTGAAAAAAGAAAAAATACATGTCGATTATTTTTTACTAATCTATCAGATGAATATAATGAAATAAAAAAAATTTCTTCACGCCCAGGACCCAATCGTCCTCCATCTTCTAATCTCAAATCCTAAAACTGTCATTTTCAAACGCCAAATCTCCAACCTGCACGGAGCCGAAAAATATAAAACGTCCAACCAAACATCGCGAACAGCCCCCCGAGCGCCCTTAACAAAAAAATCGTCCCCCGAAATGGTCGAAAAAAATCGTCAAAAGCCTGTAGGAGCGTAGAGAGAGAGAGAGTCTCCTGCGCCGGAGCGTAAAGTAATTACAGTGCGGCGACTCCCATCGGACGTGACGCGAGCGAGGCCGCGATTTCATCGAGTACTCGGCCGGGGCAGGAATTACATATTCCCCGACGTGCGCTCCACCCCCGCTGGGAGCTTACGCTTCGCGAGAGAGAGAGAGAGAGAGAGGATCGACGCGGAGAGCGGAGAGAGAGAGAGAGGAGCGACTACTGCTACCCCCGGCGATAATCGGAATTATCGTGTTCCGGTCTAAGCGCGCGAGCCTTTTTTCGGCCCGGGGGGGTCTGGGATTTTGCGGCCGCCCGGATCGCTGATGAACTTTCGACTCCAAGGAGCCCAGTGGCTGGTTTAATGGAATGTAATTACGAGGACTTGATCTAGTTTCGGATGGCGGAATCGAGGCGGAATTGGAATTTTTTGCGTCGTCAAAGTAGAAAAATAGTAGCTTTTAAGAGTGGAGCAATGTTTTTGTTTAAACCATCGAAGTAATGGGACGCCTTTCTTCGGATACAAAAAAATTCTGCAATTCCATCTAAGAATTCGGTAATTAGATTTCGAGACTTACTTTCCCGTCGTTAATCAACTAAAAGACAGCGAGCTAAAACTCGCGCAAACAAGCGCAGCTCCGGACATCCGTCTAAAAATTAACCTGCCGGCAAAACCTTCGTGGATCGATCCGTCGAATTAATCGCATCCATCTCCTCGCGGCCGCGTAAAAAACCTCCTCGAACTCTCTCTCTCTCCCCGAGAAAGAAGCTCTCCTCTCTTCCCCCCCTTTCGGAGTCCCGCGTCGTCATGCAAAAAGGCCGATCGATCAGCGACGATTCTCGTCAGCGGGAGAGGAGCAGAAGAGGAAGAGAAAGAGAGAGAGGCGAAGATTAACGACTGCCTTTTCTCCGTTTCTCATCCTGGTAAATCGAGCGGAAAAACGCGAGAGGGAGAGAGAGAGAGAGAGCGAAGCCCATCGCCGGACTCGACTCGACTCGCGAGTCTCGAATGCATTATGTATGCGGAATAAATAAGAGTACAGTGGCTGAATCGCGGAACGCGAAATTTAATCGCCGAGAGCAGATTTAACGGAATTATATCCTTAACGCTCGAGCCCGAGTCATTTCTTTCTCGCGGACCGCAGCCGTTTCTTTTGTTGTTTAATGCGCTTAATTAAGAGCCCGTTTTTTTTACCGCCGCGCTCTCGCGGTTTTCGAGGATCGTTGGGAATCTTGACATGGTTAACGGTTTTTCGAGTCGCTGCTGAAATTTTAACCGGCTTTTTAATTACTTCTGTTATTCATGTTACGTTTGTATTTATTTCATCGTACGTAAAGCGCTGGTTTAGAAACTCTTAATTGGATTTAGATATTAATTTCAGTTAAAAACTTTCGGCTTTTTAACACTGTGACCGCAGTGAAAAACGGTTTTCGGCCGCGGAGTATACCGAAACAAAGCGTTCCAGCGAAAGACTCGAAACACACTTTTGTTACTTTGATCTCGAAATTCTTTAAAAAGCAAAAATCGAACCACCATGGCGTCCTCATTCTCCTCAGAGAAACTAATTACCACTCCATCCAGCGCGCGACCCCAGACTCCTCCAGCCAATCCCCCCCTAAAAAAAAGCCGAGCAAAAGAATATCCGGCACTCCATCTTGGACTAACAAGAAAAATGGAAATAACGTAAAAGCCTCGCGCGGCAGGAGGAAGGAAATCGAAGGCTCCGAGAGGGAGAAAGAGAGAGAGAGTGAGGCGGCCGACTAAAGTGTCCTTCGGAGGCAATAGAGCGAAAGCAAACGGTCCTACGGCGAACATATTGCCGGGAGGGGGGCAAATGCAGGGTAATACGCGCCCGCGCATAGAAACTTCTCGGACGTCGTTCCCGGGGCGGAGGCGTTTCCCCGAGGATAAATCGCCCGGAGAGAAACTCTCTCTCTCTCTCTCTCTCGCTCTCCCGGACCGTCTCGGCGCGAAACTTGCTCGGTCTATTCTGCCGCTGCATTTTTCAAGCGCCCGACGAGCTTGCGAATTGCCCGCTCGTGATGACGATGATGGAGCTATTAATTTTCGGGACGCCGCTTCAATTTTCGGGAGCTGCTCGCGAACGCTTTAGTTGACGCGTAATGTTGATAGATGTTTTATAAATGTTTAATTGCGGGTGATCTCTTTCAAAGTTCAAATTAATAGTGTTTCTAATTCGTGCGCTGTAAAATACTGGAATTTTCTGACTTGCTGTGTTATCACCTTCCTATCAACGATCGGTACAGCATTATTCATAATTACAGACGTCTGCGTTCCCTAAAAATTCTTCGCAAATCGCATTGGATTTTCCAAATGCAACATTTATAAGCCAAGTGTATATTTAACCATCGAAAATCGAAGCCTCTCAATAATTTTTCGTTCCAAAACACCCCTGTCCCACCGCGCCGTGCTCCATCTTTAACGTCTCTATTAAATCGAAAGCAGAGCATCCCCTCGGCTCATTATTAAAAAAAAAATCCCGCCAAAGTCCGATCGGCTCTGCGGCGAAACTTTTCAGAGCGACTGAATTTTTAACGTCGCGCTCGCCACCGCAGATAAATCCCTCGCTCAACAAGTTCACATGAGGCCAGAAAAAAAAGGCAGCGGCGGCAGCAAAGGAGTCGCTCTCGTGCCTTTGCCGCTTTTGCATTCGTCGGAGGAGGCCTCGTTAGGTCTTTGCCTTTTGCGGCCGAGTCCGAGAGAGAGAGAGAGCCAAACGGAAACTTCGGGGGACTTAAACGAAATCTCGGTCGGGCTGAATATTTCATGCGTAAATCAAATATCCAGCGCGCGGCTCGAGTTTCCACGAATCCTTCGGCCCCCGAGGCCGCGTTTGAGGCTTAAGCTATGAGATTTAGGATAAACATTTTTCCGGAGTTCCTGCTTTACTTTGAGGGTTCTCTTTTTCGTTGCCAATTATGCAGAGGATCGATTTGTTAGGGTAACCTTTCTCGAAGCGATCTAGAGAATGTAAATAAGTAAGGATCGAAAGAATCTTAAGGTTTCATGTGCTGCTTAACTAGTAAATATAAAATTCAAAGATTTGGATAATCGATATTTAAAACCTACATTTTTTAATGTTTTCTTTGTTAATAATTTAGCAGTGTCTCGTCTAAACTTTCATTTCACTCTTCAAAAGTTTTTCTGCTTGAATAAATGCGCACAATTTGTTAATATACCCTCAAACGATCTCCTAAAAGTTCTGAATTCATTTAATAAAATTAATGATTGCGCCAAACTTAAAGACAGTTAAAAATCTGAGCCTCCGACGTGACAACCTCAGCTTCCAAAATCCTTGGACCCGTCGGAACTACGAGAAAAAAAAACTTTCGGCGTCGGTATTAATGCTTTCGTCACACTCGGGAAGCCTGCCAGCATTTCCTGACCCAAAAATTTTGCTTCCGCGAATTATAATGCGTCATTATGCTTGGAAGTTCGCATTGGCCTCTTGCCGAGAGCACCGATTGTCGATAGACAGTTGGTCTCTAGTCGTACTTTAATTGAAAATACTCGGCAGTGATGAAATGCTTATGTTAGGAGCGGGATTTTATAACGGGATATTTTAAGGTTCAAGTAGAAAAGATCTGAATTAGTCAGACAATTTTTAATTGGCGAATTAGAAAGTCATTAACTAAATATCGTTAGGAGATTACGTAATAATTAGAAATAAGAATAAAATACGATTTTACATTAAAATTTGGAGAAATGTTCTTATGGATAATGAACGACAAAAGCTGTTAGGTATTAACGAATTTAATACTAAAATTCAAACAACTTTAAAATTCGAAAACAAGTTTTGGGACCTCTCAGAGCACTGCTGCCTTTCGCCGTCAAGCCACTTTCGCGAATTTACAAACTTAACCAAAAACCGAAACTTTCAAATTCCCGAGCTTGGAAACTTCTAAAGCCTATTCCATAATAAATTACCTGCTTCGACATCAAAAGAAAGCCGGCTGTATACCAGAGAAAGAGAAAGAGCACTGGCTAAAAAAGTTTTATTATCAGATTCCAAACTTTCAAATCTGACCTTATACTTGTATCTAGTCTCGATAATACAATAGTAAAAAAGCAGTATGTCTGAACTTTATAGACTTCTTTTTTTTTCTTGTTTTTTGGAATTTGAATTTCATGTTAAAGTTAGAATAAATAAATTTTTAAAATTCAACTTTTAAATCGATTTTTTTCGGGCTCTATTTACATCGCTATACTGCAAACACTGCAATGAGTTATTCAAGTTTCTTCGAGAACTGTAAATATCCTCAAATGTTAATTCCCGACAAGCCTCTCCAATTCGATCGGCAAAACAAGAGACTCGCTTTTTTTTCGCAAAGACAATGGCGATCAGCATTCTTGGTATTTATGCGGAGCGATTTCCGGCAGAGAGCACTTCCATCCGGTAATTAGCCGGAGCGAGAGACCGCCGGCAGAAGAGTTATCGCGGCACGCGATCGCAGCGCCACCGCTGCTAGAGGGCGCTCGCGTATCAACCTATCGCGCGCGACGCTGTCCTTAATTAATTAACAGTCCCTCTCTCTCTCTCTCTCTCTCTCTCTCTCTCTCACCCACTGGAGGCGGAGAGAGAGAGAGAGAGAGAGAGGCGGCCGAATAATAATTATCGGAATGAGCGATCGGTATCGGCGTTCGGCCCCATTTATTGAAACGACGACGCCGGATAGGCGCAATCTCTAAACTCGCCGGCCGGCCTCCCTCTCCCTAATTGATTCGTGAATTAATTCGTCTAGTCGGCGCGTCTCGGTGCACTAGGCTCGCCTACCGCTGGAAATGGAGTTTTATTGCTTCGGTTGCGCGTTGTTTAGAGGATGGTTTCGTTGATTAGGAAAGAAGAAATGGGAAACGGCACGGGGACCGTATTGCCGGTATTGGCCGTTTGAATGATTTCAAATGAGAAAATTTGTTCGCTCTATACAGTAGTCAAATGTTTGATCTTATTTCAAAAAGAGATATATCTTAAAAGTTTTGGATTGCATAAATATTTTTAACTCTGCTGATTATTCAATCTTAATGATTTATATATTTTTTACCATTAGCAGGTGTGCCAAATACCTTTCCATCGTATTTTATAAAATCATTATTGAGAACAATTATGAAATGTTAAAATACTGAAACTACAATACTCATATTCTTTTTCGATTTTCCTTCTCAACGGTATAACAATCACTGCAGTTCAATTATCTAATTTTAAAAGCTGAGAATCCATTTCCAATTTAATTTCAACGTTGTACTGCAGCGACAAATCCATAAAAATTAACCCGTTCAATCTCGAATCCAACGAGAACAACTTTAACCTCGCTCCAAAACCAGACCTCAAAATCATTTCTACAGAAAAAAATTATAGCATGCAGCGCAACAGCGCAGTAACATAATTCCTAAGCGCGCAGAGAGAGAGAGAGAGAGAAAGAGAGAGAGACAGCCGGGTCGCAGCCGTCGCGCGCGATAATCCAGAACAAAGAACGCAATAACCGAGCGGCGACTGCCTCAGTCGATTTAAATAATACAGCCGGGCGAGCGCATCTGCCCGAAACAAAGGGAGCCCGTATCGGCCGCGTAAAATTAGCATCGCAACATTAATGACAATGATATTCGCGCGAACGCCCGACCTTAATTAGGAGGGAGAGCGGCCGCTGCTGCTGCTGCTGGACGCTACGCTGCGTCAAGAGGCCTCGCAATGGTAAAGTGGAGGTTTTTGTTGGGGGGTTGTATTTGTTCCTTGATCGGCGCGTTTTTTATTATTGAAACGAAAATGAAGCTTGTATAATAAAAAAAAAAGTTTTTATGTTGAATTTAGAACTGCAGAGGAAAAATAGAAATTCTGAAGTATAAAATGCTGAAGTGGAATTTTAGCATTTTTATTCCATTTTGAAAAAACTTCTTTTCAAGAAAACCCATTATTACATTTATTCTCCTCTTTACTGCATTTGAACATTCTAATTTTCTAATTTTACCTTGAGTAAAAAGATAGATAAAATATTACGTTTTACAGTGCAAGTGTTAAAACGAAAAACGCATCATTTTGCAAAACATTTAAGACCTATTAAATTTATTTATTGCAACTAAAATAATTTTCCTTCTCTCGCTAAAGCAAATAGTTCTTACATCATTCATTCATTGTTCTTCCCAGAAGTATTTAAAATTTCATTTTTTTCTACTTTCTTCAAGACGCTAGAAATCCTTGAAAATAAATTGCATACTCCATTTGTGACTGGCGAAACGCGTTTATTTATCGCACCTCTTCAAAGTTAATTCCAGCTCGCAATATCAAAGCAAATAGTTCTCGGATTCTTTTACTTCGCAGAAAAAGCCTTTTAACTCAAATCAAACACAGGCACGCAACTTCACTTCCCCCCTGCACCGGCAAAAACTCCCGCTCGGCACTTCAACTTCAATATCAAGTCCGCTTAAAAACCATTAGTCGAGTGGAGCCGCGTTGATTCGCGGCCGACTATTGTTGCCTCTCCGTGCGTCTCTTTTGCGCATTTCTCTCTCTCTCTCTCTCTCTCTCTGCTCCGATATTAAAGCCGGCGATTGGTCGCAGCGCGTGCTCTTGACTATCCGACTCTCCGGGCCGCGGGGCCGATAATTATGTGCCAATTAAATTTAACGACTGTCCATTATTCCGGACTCGGAGCGCGCGTCGAGTGCGAGTATCCACTCGCGTTCTTTTCCTGGATATTGCGCTGCCGAAACCTTTTTTTGCTTTTTTGCTTTTTTTTCGTCTTTGGCGAGGATCTTGCTCTGGCGCTGACACTGGCCGCTCGAACGAAGCGGTGGCTCGACTTTTTAGGAAAAGAGATGTTCATTAGTAACATTAGGTCTAATTAAATTTTGTGATACTTATTTAGAGCAGTTGGTGTAAATTTTTAATTTTCAGTAGTAAAAGCGCTGGCTTTTATTTGTAAGACTAGCTTTGTTTGCTTATGGTGATTCGAGACTTATACTATTTATTCATTTGCTTCCTTCTGTAAATACGCCAGTTTAAAAGTTAAACATTGCTCTATAAAGTCAAAGTGACATTTTCAAGGGTTCAAAATCTCTTTGTTTCAGTGATTTTACATTATACATTTTCGTCCTTTCTCCCCAAAAACTACTTCGACGCAACGGAAGTCTTACGAGGCAAGACCCGATCCAGCTTTGCGCGGCAGCCGAGTCTCGGCGCGCTCGAGGGGTTGTAAATTTCATAGGGAACGTCGCCGCCGCGTAACCTTAATACGCTCCCGATACAAACCGTTTTCCCAGCGGATCGCGACCCCAATTTTGGACCTCTAATGCCGAAATTCGATACCGAACGTTAGCAAGCATCGTCGACGAGAGATGCCCAGAAGAAACTGCGGATCGCTCTCTCGTCGAGTGGCGGCGAAAGCTTTCGTCGAGTGCCTCGCCTGCGCTTCGACAGTTTCTGTCTGCCCTTTACTGTCGCTTCTTCGACTCCTCGGGAAAATCATTTCAATCACAGTTTTTCAGATTTTTTTTCTTTTACTTTTATATAGATTTATTTCAGCTTTTAGGAACGTAAGTTTGAGGATACTTTGACAGGCACTTTTTCTGTTTATCTGTGATGGAATAAACGTCAATTACTGCTTCTTCCTATTTTTTTATTTAATTTTAACAATTTCAATTTCATATTCCAACTTTTATATATTTTTTTCTATAGAAATTACCTTTCTGTGAAGTAATCAGACGTCTATTTATACGTCCTATTTAAAAATGTTTAATTTCCTTACATACATTCCATTCATCGCATAAAAATTTTAATCTGCGAAATGCAAAGTAGTCAAAACGAGTGACTCCTAAGTAAGCACAAAAAAAGAGTCAGCCTCGACCAAAAAAAAGCGCCTCGTCACACGAAAATTTTCGCGTTTTTCCGTCGCGGCAAAAACCCATACGTCAGTTTTAAATTCCCGGCCGCAAAAAGCGTTTATAATTTCTCTCCCCCGGAAAAGCAGCGGGCGAAAAAAGGACCTCCGAGCCTGTAAATTCTATTTCTTTTATCCCGCCGGCCGCCGTGCCGTTTTGTTTTCGGCCAAGCCCCGCCCTGTATATCTCTTCTCTGCTTTCCTCCTCCTACCGCCGGACCGCTTATACGCGCCTCTCTCTCCTCTCGGCGGAGGAATCGATTTTAACCGAATCGCAAATATTTGAGAAGCAAGACTTTATTGCCGGACTCCGCCTTTGCCTCGCTCTGTACTCGATTCGGACTAGCGGACTTCTTTAATATAGTCTCGCGAGAGCTCCGTTAGGGACACACACGCGGGCTTTCCGGCAGAGATTAGAAACCGGGCGCATCGATTGCGCGGAGAGCTATGAAAATGAGGATCCCGTTTGCTCCAGGCGTCCACTTTTCCGGCATTCGGAATAAAATGTACTCCCGATTTTTCCGCCCGCGGCTTTAAAACGCACGACTGCAGCCTCTTCGTGGCTGACGTTTAATTGTGAAAATATTTTGAAAATTTTCCCGTCGGAATTTTCGACAATTTAATCAAGGGTCGCAAAAATTAAATTTCGACTGATGTAATAAATTAGCTGTTTAATAAACGCGATCAAAGAAGAGCGAATTAATGTTCGCGTAAATTGATAAAATCAATTACGCGATGCCGCGATAAGAATTTCAATTAAACCCCAAGCTTAATATTCCTTTGAAATATTTGTTTAAAATTCTGATTTACTTTGTAATATCTCGCAAAGCGAATATTTAATTTATATTTTACTAGTATATTCAATTAGACAATTTTTCAAAATTTGTATGAGACTTTTTCTTGCAAATTAATTAAAATCATTAAAAAAATTGTTGTATTTATTTTTTAACACGAAATTTGGCAAAGAAAGAAGTTGCTATTGTCAACGTCAAAACTTTATTCCGAAGGCAATAGCATTAGTCCTTCAATCAAGTGCTCATGAAAATAAAAACAACAACTGGGAGATATGAGAGCGCGGGGAGAACTTTCGGGCGCGCCGGATATTTGAGGCTGTAAGTTCGGTTTGGAAACTCGGGCAACTGACAGTTGTCGGAGGGCTCGGAGGGGAAGGAAGGATGAAGGAAGATGAGAAATTGCGCATTGTACAATTGTATACATATATTTATATATAGGCACCAATACAGAGTGACCACTAAACACCTAACAACCAACAACGAAGCAGCCAAACATCGACACACCGATAGACCAACGACAACTATACCAACCACAAGTTACATTGTGTGCAACGGAACTTTGTTATCTCCGTCAAGACACACCGAGTATATATAGTAATATGGTTATGTATATGTAACACAAGGTATGTCCAACAATCAAAGATGCGTGTAACATGCACTTGAAGGGTAACGCAATGTACTTCGTTTCCAACTTTCAGAGATAAATGTGTAAGTAATTAGTTCAGTCAGTTATTATTGTAGAGAATTATTTGAAATAACTTAAGTGGAAGCAAATATTTAGTGTCATTTAGATATTCCTAGTGCTTGTTCACGGATAACTTTTTAAAATTCGGTAGTAACATATTCTCGTTATATGCAATGATCTAAAGTACTTTGCTGTCAGAAAGAACGTGTTACTATCGAACGCATCAATAACTCAACATCAAAAGATGGGTTAGATATATCCTTACATCCAATCAACTTGCCAATTTAAAACATTGACAATGGAATCGTAATTTTGATACTAATTTAATGCCTACTTACTACTAAATTATAAACTAGTACAATAAGTCCATTGTACTAGTCAACGTAATAAATTCAACCTACATTTGGTTCTCACTTATTTTAACTTATAAATATCAGAACATCAACGGCAAGTTAGCCTCTTTACGAACAACAAAGTGGCGGAAAGTAAAAGTAAAAGGTATACATAACATTAATAATAAAAAGGTGTGATTACACTGAATAAACATACTGAATGTAAATAAATATTTCTTTGGATACTACCAAATAAATATTCATTATTTCAAGTTACGATTACATTCACTTGCTTTCCTTCTAAAGTGGCAACACGAGACAGAAACTAAAGAAATCAGTATAACTCCAGAGTGAAAATAATCCCAACTCATAATAAAATATTCATCCATAGTATATAACAGAGTACAAAACAATAAACATTTACTTACATCGAGTACGTTTTCTTTCGAGTGCTGCAATTAATTGTACACGGAAAGTACACGTATACAATAATAATAATAACAATAGAATAGTTCCAAGGGCATATATATAACAACGAACAAAAGGACGACATATCCATATATACGTATAATAATATATTTTTAGACAAGAGACACCGAATTAGGGGTTGCTTGCTGACGTACCGCCAATAAACGAGGGAGCATTGCGAGCGAGCGCGCGCTGCGCATGCGCGCGGTCGGTCACGTGACGCTCGCGCGCGCCGGCGCGTCACATTGTGCTGCAGTTCGGTGTGTGAGTGCGATGGAGGGCGCTCGCGTACCTGCAGGAGGTGTGCGCGGCGTCGCCCGGCCAGCCGGTCGCCCGTCACACCCTGAAACAGAACAACAGGTTCATACACACCATCATCCTGACCAGATGCGGCAGAGACGCCGATTTTACACAAAACAATACACCTATACGATGTCCATCTTTAACACAAAGGCAAGCTTTCCGATACCGACAGGGATTTTTTTGATTTTTTTTAGTTCGGGAAAAATCTCTGTTGGTATTCAGGCTTCAAATCCCAACTTTACTATGATATACTGATTAAATATTTCTGAAAAATTATTACATGTACATTAAACATATTATTCATATTGAAAGGATCTTAAATCTATTACATGATATCATATTTTTCGTTTAAAAATAAGAGCGCTTTGTCAGATTTTTCACTGGAAGAAAAAAAAAATATCATTATTCGCCCGAGCTCGGCAAGGTATAAAAGAGGGGGAGAATTTCATATTATTCTTTCCGGAGCATTTTTCTGCATGTCGAGGCTGTGCACACATCAGCATCGATTCGAGCTCACTCTGAGAAGTTTACTCGACAAACTTCGTTATCTTCATGTGCGAAGGGATTACGAAGTACGTCCTTCGCTAATCTCAAACTCAAATAGAAATTCTGCTTATGTGATTATTATAAGTACACAGGATATTAAAGGGCCAAATTTGCTGTTAAATATCCTAGCTTCACGCTGCCTAGAAATAACCAGTGCAGATAAGCAATTCTAGTGTTTAGTATAAAGTAAATGAAACTTTTAGCGCGAATCCTAGATTAGCTATTTAACTTTCCCCATCTTTGTATCCATTACCAGCATACTTCCCCTTCCAAAAAAGTGACGACCGGATACTTTGCATCTACGAAATTTCCAACAGCCCAGACCGGAAGCTGTACACGCTGCCGTCGCTAAAATTCAAACGTAAACAATCAGTGCGAAAGCAGGTGCAACAGACCGAAATCCCCGAGCAGATTAAATGAAAACAAAAAAAAAGCGCGAGACAAAAGAAATAAAACTCGCGGGGGGGAGAAAAAGTGTTTAATCCGAAAAGCGATTAACGAAGCGATCCGCCTCGATGATTCTCGTTCTCGCTTCTCGCGAATAACGCGCCGCGCGCCGAATATAATGTGTACGAGCGCGGGGCGTCGCGAAGCGTGACTAACCTTATAACGAATGATAATGCGCGCTTTTAGCCGTGTACGGCCGCCACCGGGGAATCAATGACGTTTCCGCGAGCGAGCGCTGAAATATATGGCAAAACAACCGCGGGACGAGGGGGCTCGGACTTTTTCTCGAGGCGTTGGCTTCGCTTTGGTTTACGAAGCGTCATTGGGATTGGGTTGGAACAATGGCTTGAAGAAGATTTTACAGTAATGTGAGACTAAGATCTCGGCATTCAGTTTGGGTCAGCAGGTTTATTCCCGATTAAAATTAATAAAAATCACTTTAACGAGACCGTTGAATTTCCTTATCTCAATAAAAAATGAATCTCCGTCGCAGTTTGTCTGCGGATTCATTATTGTTATCCTCGAGGCTCCATTCTCATTTTGCATGAACAAAAAGTCACCGTGTTGCATCCGGCGTTGCGGACGGTCTTCGAGAGGACCGCGGGTACGAGGGTAATTTACTCAAAATTTTAATAGGTTACCATGACAAAAGTGACAAATTGTAACTTTTTTTCTAAAACGACGGTTAGTTCTGATTCTCCGCTCGGAGCGAAAGGTGTCAATATATAACATGTTTAATTTGTTTGCTAAATAAATTTGTTTCTAATTTAATTCGTGTCGTGCCTTTTCTCTTCATTTCATTCGCAACGAGAACAAGATAAAAAAAGGGTTAATAAAATAAGAAAATAAAAATTTGATTCTAATTAGCCGAGACTATCCGACGAGCTTGACCAGAAAGACCTCGACGCGAAAGTGGAAAGCCAGAAGTAATCTTCGAGCCGCGACGAATGGGAACGAGTTTGAAAAGGGATTTAAACACGGGTGTTTCGGCCGCGATATTTGTTTTAATAAAAAGCCGAAAATTAATAAAGCCCGACCGCAGAGAGCAGCGGCGGCGGCGGCATTTCTTCAGCGGCACTCCGGCGTTAACCGCAGTCGTACATTTCGCGGCTCGCGCGGCAACAAAGAGAGAGAGAGAGAGAGAGAGAGCGGCGCGTTCCCTCCCCGGGCAAACACGCAGCATTTCAGTCGGGCGGGCGCGTAAAACCGTCGGCGCGTTCGCCAAATGCGATCCGAGTACGGCCGGAGGGAGAGAGAGAGAGAGAGAGGGAAAAAAGGGAGAGACTCGACGTGTCCATCCATTTAACCCGGACGAGTCAGCAGACGAGAGCCGCCGTTGCCGCTGCAACCTTGCATCCACTCGTGTGAGCACATAGGGGAGGTTCCGCATTAAGCGGCTCCGCTTCAACGGGATAAACGACTGCGACTTGCTGTTGCCCGCTCTTCCGAACGAAAATTTTGTGGTCGACGCCGTTGAAGGTTTTTGGCCGGATTAACTTCGGGACGCGAGTTACGAAGGTTTAGCTGTTATGAGTCTTGACTAATGGCTTGGGTAATTGCTTAAAATACTGGGGGAATTAATCATGTCACAGCTTTATTGCGTCTATCCGTTTTGTGTCATATAGTCTTAGATCATTCACTAAAAGGTATTTATTGTTATTGCTTTCCAAATTTGATCTGTTCGGGCTAAACCAGATATATATTACATTTCCTTCGTATAATCTTTTCAAAGTATCACAGACGCAATCTTCCCTTCCAAACTCCTTTCCCCATTCGCTCCAAAACTCTGCATCGCCTATAATCACAAAGACACGAATCATCGCCCACTCAATATACCGATCGGCATCGCCTGTAAAATACGCGGAGCGGCGGCACTTCGTGAAATCCCTGCCGCGCGGACAGCTCGTCCGTTCCCATCGCGGCGTCGACGGCCCCCCGCGCGAACACGGCGGCCACTCGGCGTGCAGAGGCAATCGAACTCCCAAAATAACCGGTGCGCGAGCATGAAGCTCATTTGCAGAAAACGAGATTTAGCCCGGCGGGGGCATCGATCAGCCGGCGGAGCGCCTCTCCTAGCAACAACAGGGCGCGGAGCGCTTCGGCGGCGGCGGCCGCGGCGGCAACAACAAGTCGGCCCACTCGAAAACGCGGAATGCCGGCCATATAACGCAGGCCTCCTCTCTCTCTCTCTCTCTCTCTCTCGCCGGCAGGGCCGCATCTGCATCTACGCACGAGTGGGCGGCTGCCGCTATAACGGCGCCAGTAAATTACGCGCTGACTAGGCCAGTGACAGGCGCATGTGTGTACACGCGTCCAGTCGGACTCGGTACGCGTGTTTATGCGCGCATGCCACCTACCGAAGCGACGACCGGTGAGTTATGGCCCGCGATTCCACTCTCGCCCTGCTCTCTCTCTCTCTCGCTCTCTCGGCGAGTCTCTCGAGGCCCCCGCTTTATTAAAGACGGAGGGCTGCTGCGTGAGAGCTGCCTGCTCCTGCAGCGGCTCTCCCTCTCGCTCTGCAGCTCTCTCTGATTGACTCGCCGCTGCGAGCGGCGGCGGAGCTTCGTCGAGTGACTTTTCGGAGGTGGGAGGCGCGATCGGGGGTTTTGGTTTATGGGCGCCGTTAAAATCATTGATGGTTTAGTTGAGAGACGCCACGTGCGATTCGGTACATATTCATATGGAGGTTTAGGGCCGAGAGTAATCAGTTTTGGAGATATACCGATCGGCATATTTTTCTATGCTGAGGATTAAAGCTCTCTTGCTACTTTATCCAGAAAACTATAAAATTGAAATAAACGTAATATAAATTATCACTATAATAGTACAACACAATTACTTTCTTGGAAATAGAAAATGAAACTTTTGAAATAAGCAAGTTCTGATCTTGAATTTTCCATTTTCTCAGACTTTATTATTCCACTTACTGAATTATATAATCTTAGGTTTCATAAACGAATTGAAATAAAAACACCGAGCTTTGTCCCAAAGCATAACATCCTAAGCATCTTCTTAAAGCAATATTATTCCCAATATCCATAAAAGGACAAACTAAAACCACTCCGACTCCCCGAAGAGATTATCAAAAGAAATCGATATCCGAAAAGAGACGGCCACTCGGGGCACTTCGCCTACTTCAATCAGCCGTGCCTCAGGATTACCATCGACAAATCCGAAAATACGCGCGCGCGGCGCGACGATTTCTATAATCCCCCGTAAGTCGAACCGGGGAGGGGGGGGGGGGTGCGATTTTCGTCCTCGTAGCTCATCGGCGCGCGCGGCGAACGGGAGGAGAGAACTACTCCATAAAGATTTCCGGCGAGACGAGCGCCGAGCGACGCTCGTAAATGAAAAGGGCCGCGCGGCACTATTTTCGGCGATGAAAGAGCGAAAATGCGCGAGGCTCAGGAGGAATTTGTTTCAATGACACGTCTTTTATGGGGGGGTATATCGCGTATCGGGGCTTTCTTCGCGGGATGAGGCTCTCGAATTCAACTTGGTAGATTCGATTTTGAGATCTCTGTTTTTTTTTTTTTTTATTTTATCATGAACATTCTGCAAAATTTTATGTATAAAATTTATGCAGACACGCAAAGGTTGTAATAATTTTCGCGCTTACAAAGTCGCCTCGCCTTATTTATTGTCTCGCGCAAAAAAAGAAAGGCGCCGCGATAAAAAGAAATTCACTGGACGCAGTAAAGCCTTTTTTTTAATTTCCTCGTGTCGTCGGCACGCAGTGATAAAACATTTTTACATCGTGGAGATTTTCTTAAAGCCAGTAAACTCCCCCGCGTCTCTCCACAAAAGACTCATCCGAACAATGGGAGGAAGATCTCATCAGACAGTAAACGCGGCCGGGAGGGG
>UCOL01002479.1:0-25320 GCA_900474335.1 Ormyrus nitidulus | reverse complement strand
TCTCTATATAAAATGAGCCTAGGACCTTCTACCATGGCTCATTTTATCAAAAATTATATATATATTAAGTTTATAATATTTATTTTTATGTATGTAATTTATTTTTTTTGTTACACATGATTTTCTTCAAAATTTTCTTTTGGTGTAAGACCCCCTTAATTGTATAAACAATTTTCGCGTAATTACAAAATTTGAGATCGTGAAATTGTCAGAAATTTTGTGAATACTTATAAGTGACTTACTTATACAGATGAGCTTTAAAGGTATTAACCTGAATTTTTCTTTCAAGTAAATATAAAGTCTTCCTATAAGTTGGCTGCGGCAAAATGATTTAGGTTATAAATTTATTTTAAAATGCTAGATTTTACATAAACAAATAATAAAATTTGAATTTTTTGTAAGACGACTGAATTCCTATACTAGGCCATACTTACTAAAGTGTCATGCACCTTTCTTTGATATATTTACGTAACACGCGTCCTATTTAAAATTCATACAAAGAGAAAGTTATTAATTATAATAGTTAAAATGTATTTTAATTTTAGGAAACCACGAATTTTGAACTCTATAGCGATGAAATTAGTATGTTTAAGAAAAGTTGTGTAAAGCAAACTGTATCGATAAATTAGTAAATTTTAAAATTGACTAAAAACTTATACTCAACTCATTATTTTACAATAAAACTATAATATGTTTATAAATATTTCCGTATTCTTATCTGTATTTGCTTAAAAATAGTTGGAGATACGAATTTAAAAAAGAATATTTATAAGTCATTAAGTTACGATACCACACATTCATCCGCCGCTTAAGTTTCTAAACCTCCATCGAGAAATTGCATATCGATCGCACTCGATTGTTTAAACACGCATACGGAAACTCGCAAACGAATGCCCGGTATAAGAAAACGATCCTATATAGAGATTCGCCGCGAGCAAACGATTAGCCGCTGCAGCCGCGACTGGATATCAGGAAAATTGAATTTCGCTTACGTCTCGATGGCCTCCCCTTTGCCGAAGCCGTGCATTAATTGCGAGTCGCTGGTTCTATCCTCGGCGAGAGCCGACTAATCACAAGGCCGCATCGCCGCGTATAAGCCGCTCTCGCGCCGTTCGACAACCCGATAAAAAGGTGTTACTAAATTCATTTTTATTCGTCTGTTTTCCCAACGATTCCCGGCGGCGTAACGGTTCGATGTGCCTCTTTTTCTGTTTTTCTTGTAACTGATATTTCAAACTTTAGCGATGGCTCTCATGAATTTCAGGAGGCGAGAGAAGTAGGTGCATATCGTACTTTTTGTATAAGTGTCATTTTATTGGAATTCTTTGAATATTTGACGTAGTATTATAACAGTTTCCGGATTAAAATGAATTTATAGACAAGTTTAAAGATGATTTTTAGAATTGTTTAGAATTTGATGCCACGAGTATTGACAAAAATGGTCGTCATAAATATGTCGAAATTGTACATTCAACAGTAAAGAAACTGAGTTTCACGATGTTACTCCGAATCTTACTCACGATAGGCTCGATGCACTTCCATTACGCAAAACTGATTAAACTGAGAAACTGGTGCTTCGCGAAAAAGAAAAGTGTGAAGAAGGAAAAATTAAGAAAAAAATAGAGAAAAAACTAGGCGCTCCTCGTTCCGCTCTTTGCAAGTGCAGTGCCACGCTTGATCCAGTTTTGAGGCTCGACACTTAAATAAAAACAAACGGGACACTTTCAAAAAAGTAAAACAAGAAAAAAAAGCGAGCGTCCGCAGCATCCAAGATTCCGATATAAAAGTCCGTTAAAACCGGTTGTTTCCTCGACTGTGTCGTTCCCCGCGCCGTGCAATAAAACCGAAAAAAGGCGGCGGCCCGCCGCCCGATTCAGATATTCATTAATCGTGTAAATCCATCGAGAGCGCCTTCGGAGAGAAAAAAATTCCCGTTTCCAAGGAAATGCTCCTCTCTCTCTCTCTCTCTCTCCCCGGCGACTCGGGAGAGCGCAGTAGTCTTTCACGGACGCGCGCGACTGCACACGCCGCTAATAGAGAGATCCGCTCTCGAGCTTAGTGATGCTCGAAAACGCTGCCGAGTGCTGAGGCCCTTCGGACGGTGCTTGTTATTTTTGCTTTAACTGCCGTCTACAACGAGTGATTATAGTCTTTACGGTGCATTCTCTCTCGCGCGTAAATGTTTAACGAGTTGTCAAGCCGTTTTTGGCGGATTGTTGCAAAGGCGTATTTTTTTTAATCGGTTGTGTCTTGTGATTTTCGGGAGGTGCAGTGAGACTTTACAATGTTTGTTCGAGATGGTGATTTGGTCTTTTGAAGAGTAACGACAAAAATCGATTCTGTAAGTAGTTCGGGTTAATTTATAGTGAATAAAGAATAACTGATTACGAGATTATTTAATTTTGTTTGTAGATTAATTGAATAATTATTATTAATCATTATTTTGAGAAAACTTTTAATCGTTAAATTTTTCCTCGATCTCTGTAGAAAAGTGCATTGAAAAAACAAAATAATGACAAAGAATAAAAGTAGAAAAACGATAAAATGCAGGAAATTGGCCAAGAGCGGAAAATAATCAATTTAATACCTTCTTTGAACAAAACAAAATGTTCTTATAATAACAATCTTTCCTTTTGCATCGTCTAATAAAAATACGTAAACACTGTCGCCTTTCACTTTTAGGTCTTTAAATTTTAAAATGATATAATTAGAAAAGCTACTTCTAATATACATTATTATATAACCTACTAAAACATGCTGTTCCAAACAAAAACCTACTTTTCGTTATTCTACCGCCTCTTACCTTACTAGGTATTCTCCTCGCTTTACTACCAAGAAAAGCGTTCTTAAAAATTGAAACGAAACATTGCATTCTCTTCGCTACAATAATTCCGCAAACACCGCGGAGGAAACGATCCTCCGATAAAAATCAAAAGGAATCCCAAGGAAACTCGGATAAAAAGCTCCCCCACTCCCCTTAATTACCCCTTTAACTCGCCGTTCGGTCCAATTTATATAAAAAGAGAGAGAGGTGCGATAATAATTAAACGGGCGCGTACCCTCGCGCGTTCCCAGGCGCCTAAATTACCCTCCGAGCTCGAGCGGCATCTTCAAATAAGCGCGCGTATCTAATAAAGCACTTCTGTTCCCGCGCGTCGTTCCTCGCGGCCGTGGGAGAAGTCGGCCATTGTTGAGCCGCGGACTCGCGGCTCATTAAAATAGCGCCCTCGAATAAAATGCACCGCGCAGGCCGCAGGTATATACGCGATATAATACCACAGGCCGAGCGCGCGCAGCTCTTTTTCTCCGTACGCTGCGCGTACATGTATACTTATAAACGCCTTACCGACGCTCCGGGCGCGAGAAGCACCTTACGTGCGCTTTACGGACGCGGAAGACGTACGAGTGCATCGGGCGAATGTGGATGCACGCTCGTAATAGTGGGTCGCGCGCGCGGGCGGGCCGTGTTTTCCTTTGGAAAATTTTCGCTGCCTCTTGCTTGCGCGACGGATGTGCCAGGCGGAGTCGAAGGGGGAATAGGCCGAGTTCGGAATTCGGTTAGAATTTATAGATTTGCCGCGCGCTGCTCGCCGGAGCTCGGGGATAAGAGACTAGGAGGCGATGCGAGTTTCACGGATATTGCCGGCTTTCGTTTTTAGGACGTTGGTTCGTTCGGGGAAATGGATCATTGTATCATTGCATTTCGAATGAGATATTTTAAATTTAAAAAATAAACGGAAGACGAATGGCAATGGTTTTTAGTGCGGGAATAATTTAGATTACTTTAGTATTCATGAATATTTTTCGAAGTACGTTTTTTATACGATCCAAATAATAAAAATTTTTCTATTCTAAATATTCGACTAAGTTTTAGAAAAGTATTCAAATATATCGGCTAAAAAAGTTGGCAACCTTTGATTTATAAGACTTTTATTTTTTCCTATAAACATTAATAAAACTATATGCATTGAAAGTGTTTTAAAATTTAAGAGCAAATATTATATTCTTTTGCCTTTTTTAAAATTCTCATTTTCTTATCATTCCTAGTAAGCCATTGGTACTTTTTGTTTGACTTTCACTTTTATTTTTATAAATATTAGTAAAACACTTTTGACGTCACTAACTTTCGAAATCTTTGTATACGTTTATGCTTTGTATAAAATATATTTAAATTAACTGGATTCTTAAAATATTTTTAAAGTAATTATTATTTTACCTATTTCGAGTACAGATAGTTTCAATGCAAAAAGTAGAAATTCATATTTTTAAACAGTAATTAAATTTGTTTATATAATATATTTTACTACATTCCTGTAATAACGTTTAATACTTCGTGATACTATTTGAAAACTTCATTTAAATTTTAAATTTATATTTCGTTTCAGGTAGTTCTACGAGTTTATAATTTTGGACCTTCTCTCCGCAAATTAATCAAATATCAATTCAGTTTTTAAGTAAAGGAAGCAATGATTAATATTTGATTAATTCTCCTGGAGCCTCCAAAATTATATGCTCGGAAACATAAATAATCTAAAGTCAAATTAGAGTCAAATTAGAATCAAATTTTGAATCTAACAGTATGCAACAAAAACAAGCATTAGAATATATTTTCAATTTATAATCTTTACAGCAGGTAAATTCATTAACGAGTTATTGTACATTTGTTGCTATTTGCATAGGTGGCAAAACAAGGGAAGGATGTCCTATTATAACATTTCCAGACAATGGCAATTTTCACAATTTGAGTGACTTGGACTATCAACGTCTTATGCTCTACCTTACATCTGTACCAACGTATGTATCTCACACAGTACTGCAAAATTGATTTTTGCACAACGAATTACATTCATAAAAAATGTTTTCCTTCGTTAAAGGTTACACGAAGCTGATTTAGGATTTCATTTAGTTATTGATCGAAGAAATGACAAGTGGAATTCCGTTAAGACTGTTCTATTAAAAATTTCTGTACGTAAATTCATATGAAATCTTATAAAAAGTTAAACGATAACGATACTAAAAAAATTATTTTCAATTATTTTTCGAAAGTTGTAACTGACAAAGAGTCCAAAGTAGTTTTTCCTGTTTTACGCGACGCTATAATGTTTCTCTCATGGATCAATGTTTTTTCAAGGCCTTCTTTCCCGGCCTGGTTCACGTGGCTTATGTGCTTCGCCCGGTGGGATTTTTGCAAAAGGCCATTTCCGAGGTGTCGAACAAGCTGTTTCGGGAAGACTTTAAATTCAGGGTCATCGTTCTCGCAAATGTCATTGAGCTGCACGACTTCATCGACAAAGATCAGCTGACGGAGCAGCTTGGAGGCGATCTCCCTTACTGTCATCACACGTGGATACAAAATAGAATAGTAATGTCAAATCATTTATTTACAACTGTCACGTTTCACCGTTTATTTTTAGACGCGTTAAATGTAATTATTTAGCATTTATATTTTGCGAATGATTCTTGGCACTTCCTGCTTTACAATTACTGAAAAAATTCTAATAAGCGTATGAACATAATTTCATTCTTAACTTAAAATCAGATGCCTTTTTCTTTTGCAAAAGAAAAAAAATGAGCGACATTTACCTATATCAGTCGGTACTTTCTTCTGCAGTTTTTTTTTTGTGAATGTAAATCAGAACAAGCTCCCTCTTTGCCGAACTCTGAATTTTGCATTTTCAAAGTGAACGGACCAAAGGCAGCTCACCAGGCTTATATAAAGTAGGCTAATCATCATTTTTGACGTGGGCCAAATTTAAAAACTATCCCGATCCTCGCATTAAATATTTTTAAACTCTGTATCTTTCGAAAATATACCATTAAACGTTCAATAAAAAAAAACACCCGCAACTCTCGAATACAATCGATGTATAATCCCAATCCTGCCCCCGCGAACTAATCTCCGCAGAGCCTCGAGAAGTTCTCCTCGATGACTCAGGACGTCTCGCTGGCTTTGGACTCATTCACGCGGCGGCTGGCGGAGGTCGAGTTCCCGAACAACACGATCGCGACGACGACGCTGCTCGGCCAACAGCAGTCCGAGTACAACGAGCTGAAGGAGGAGATACTGACGGCGGCGCGCCACGGGGAGACCCTACTGGACAGCGTGCGCCAAGTCACCGGCAAAGGCACCGCCGACCGGCTCGGGAATGTCGCCGCTGTCGAAAGGTATATTATAGCAGTCGCGCGCTTCGCTTTCTTCGTTTTGCGGGAGAAATTATACGTAGTGCCGAGAGCGAGGAAAAGCGATTGATCGAGGGAAACGGGGAATGTTTTCCGCGATAAATTCTGTTAATTTGGCGTTGAATGATTTTCGTCGTGGAAACGGGAATGTATCGTTTATGGAAAGAATAGTACGTAGTGTCGTTTGGGTGAAAGTGTTTTTATGTAATGAAAATTATTTACAAATCGCATAATAATCGAGAAAGAATACACACCGATATTTTTTTAAAGTGAGTTACATAAATGTCAAAGATCGCTTCTTTTGCATTTTTAATCGATTATTTTACTGCGGAGCTCAAAATTCATTTTTACCAAGCCGATATTTATGGCAGATGAATAAAAGAATGAATCGATCCTGAAAACGCATAACTTATTTACTTACGTAATTTTTTAGTATCATAAAAAATTGTTACAAACGCGCGCTAAAATGAATTTTTAAATAGGCAAGAAAGTTAAAAATATTATTATATAAAATTAATGAAGTATTACACCGAGGATCATTCAGAACCATTTAAAACCCTTCTTGAAAGCACGTCATTTACGCATCGCCAGTTTTCATCGCAATTTCGCAATTCTCAGATTTATCCATGAAATTATTCTTAGGCTACTCGTCCAGCTGGAGGAGACGGAGCGAACGTTCGACCTGTTCTGGTCGCACCACAGCTCCCGCCTGAGACACTGCCTGGCTCTGCGTCAGTTTGAGCAGGACTTCCGGGAGCTGCAGGCGAACCTGGACCAGCACCTCAAGACGATCGAGGACATGACCGAGGTCGGCGAGACCCAGTCGCGGGTCGATCAATTGCTGCGCGACACCTCGGCCTTTCAAAGGATATGCAGAGTAAGTGTGAATCAGACCCTCCTTATCGAACAATATATACGATATACCGCACACTCAGAACACACACGTCACGGTGGTTTAGAGCCGCATCTCTTTGAAGAATAATAAGAAAAGACGATAACGGGATCGCTGTATTGCTGTACGAGCACGGAGAACTTTCTTTTTCTTTTCGGATTGATAATTCGAGAAAAATTTCTTATCGTCTTTGCGCACTTGCTGATTAATGTACACCCGATTGACCATATGAATTTAAAAGCACCGAAATTCACGCTCCAATGTTCAAACCACAGTCCGAATTCACGCCGATCACATGTTTGAAATCGCTCTCATTGTCAGTAGTGAACGTTTAGCGAGTCTGGGTTTGAACGTTTCGCTGTAGCACACACAATGCACATCATATGCACAAACGCTAAAAAAGAAAAAAAAGAGAAATATCACATATTGCACCGCTTTCCTTTCATTTTGTCAATAGTCCTATTTGTTGCATACCATGTGGATTTGGGTCTTGGTAAGCAATCCACTTTCATAAAAAATTCATATAATATTTTGTGATAGCTTTTATATATATTCAGAAATCTTTTTCGAAGCTACTTAGCATTTTGTTTTCTACGAGTGCTTATTTGAAATAAGAAAATTAAAGGATTGTTAAGATATTTTATGAAGTAGTCTAAAATTTCTTTCTAGTTTTAATGATTTTCTATAATTTCATATATTTCAGATTTGTAATAATCGATAAATTCCTTGTTCTAAAGATCTATATTTAGAAGTTGTTGATAAAATAATAGAGAACCTTGTAATTCCACTTATAAAAAGTCAATTATTATTGATTTGTTTGCAATTATTATTGATTTCTTCAATAATTTAACTCAGTTTCTTTAAAAAAAAAAAAATAATATATCTAGGTTACTCTAAGCTAAATTTCTATCCAACAATTACCTCTACCTTCAAAATTGACAAGCTTATTTCATGCTTGACTAATCCAAGCTAATCGAAATGATAAAACTTAGAAATTTAGCTTGCATATCGATTCAGCTATCGGCATGACTAACAAAATACTGCTCTTACATAAAGATAATATTTATTTCGCACTTTATGCACGAAAGATATAGAGTTTTCTTTCATTTCTTTCATTCATTTCTTTCTGCTGAAAGACGCGATTATTCAAAGAATGCCTTAATGTCTCGATCTTTAGCAGCGCTCGTTTCGAGTATTAGAAAAAGAGATATATACTCTGCCCTCGAAGCGGCGCACGTTCAGTAGTCACCTCTTTGTTTCTTTCTTCCGACTTTATTATACGAATGTTGATGAAATGCATGAGGGCGGTCAGATTCGCTCTTTATTATAACGTCCCTCTGTTAGGGAGAGATAGAGAGGGCCGAGGAGGTAATCACCGCCGGGCAGCAATTGCTGTCCGGTAGGCATCAGTGCCCGGCCGAGGTCGTTGAGCCGAAATGCGCGGAGCTGCAGAGGGTCTGCACGATACTCAGCCAGAGGCTCGAGAGGAGGCTGCACACCCTTACCAAGTGCCGCGAGCTCATGGAACACATTGACAAGGTGAGCTAGTGCGGTTTTACCTTTTTTTTTTATATACACGCGTTTTCTCCTGTGAAATTTTGTTTTCGTTTAAATGCTTTTGAAAATATAATTTACTTCGTTAATCAAAACGTTAAATAGACAGTTTGTCAGTTTTGTAAAGGGAAGTTTGACTTATAAATGAAATTTTTTCATTTCCAATCTTGACGACCTTCAAAACGTGGATATCCATTAATAAATTATACAAAATTTACTAACTGATTCGATTAGATTAATTGAATGAATTATTAAATCAATTCGATTAGGCGAATACTTGGTGTACGCGCGGAGTAGAATTACTAGCTGCACAAAATAGTTCAACGCCAGCCGATCAAGCCCTTCAAGAACTTCAGTCCTTGATCGAAGCGGCAGAAGAGTTCCATCATCCGAGAAGCATATTCGAAGACTCAATCATGCCGGAAACCAAAGCTCTCGTCACACAGGTAAATTTCGATATCTAATGAAAAAAAGGTCAAAAAAAAACAACGCGTATTCATTGATTCGTTTACGTTGTTTTTACTTCTCCCAGGTATTGCAAAGGATAGAAGACGTGTCGTTGATGTGCGACAAAAGAATTATGGCTCTTAAGCAACAACTTATAAAACCAACAAGGCCAATTCAAACAGTTACACCAGAACCGGCAAAGCCGCTTCAACCCGCGCCTCAATGCATCAGACCCGGAAGAGTGTTGAAGAAAGCTAACACGATGCCGAGAGTGAGTGCAACAACACACTTTGTACTTCTAAAAAAGCCTTTCATTTTTTGCACTGTAACTTTACCCGTTTTCCTTAAAATCTGCACGCGAACACTTGTTTTATAACCAAAAGAAACAAAAAAAACTGCTTCTCATCCAAACTCGCGCAAAATTTCCACGTTACACCTCCGAGCTAATAAACGTCTATCCTCCCATATCCAAACAACGACGTCCGAACCTCAATCGATCCCGATAATCGGCTCTCGCAGATGGAGATGGGCGTGACGGAGGCCGGCGATATCTCGTCGCCGGAGAGCGAGCCCCGGGACGTCGAGGCCCTGAGGCAGAAGCGCGGCCACGTGCTCGCCGAGCTCCTCGAGACCGAGCGGATCTACGTGACCGAGCTCGGCTCGATAATCAAGGGCTACAAGATGGAGATGAGCAACGAGGCGGTGGCCCATCTCGTGCCGGCAGCCCTCGTCGGCAAGGCCGACGTTCTCTTCGGCAATCTCGAGGACATTTACCTCTTCCACGGGGACACCTTTCTCAGGGACCTGGAGAACTGCGTGTCAAATACGGAGCTCGTCGCCCTCTGCTTTGTACAAAGGGTAAGTCTGGTTTTTGTTTTTTTATATACTGGCTGCCTTTTGAATTTGGCTTTTTAAATCGATACGTTTGACTGGTCTGTGCACTCGGTAGAATATATAGATTATTGAATTTTTAATTCTTTTTAACAAAAGACTCGACAAAATTTCTAGTCGATATAGCGGTAATGTTAATTTTCATCAGCGTCAGACACATTTTTTAATCCAATCGCGACGTGCATTCTTTTGCAGAGAGAAGTGTTCTTTAGGCTATACAGCTATTATTGTCAAAACATTCCCCGCTCGGAGAGGCTGCGGGAGCAGATTCAAAACGAGCCGCAATTCTTAGTGGCCTGCCAGCAGAAACTCGGTCACAAGCTGCCTCTGGCCGCTTATCTGCTCAAGCCGGTGCAGCGAATCACCAAGTATCAGCTGCTGCTCAAGGATCTCCTGAAATACAGCGACGAACAATCGAGCTGCTCCGAGTTGCAAGAGGCGCTGGACTGCATGCTGGTCGTCTTGAAGTGCGTCAACGACAGCATGCATCAGACAGCAATTACGGGATTCGGGGTGAGTTTGTTTTTGTTAGTCAGTGGATTAATGATATATAATTAAATTTATATTGTTAGTACAGAGAATTAATATTTTTTAATATATTACATACCATATATCTAATTGTAAAAATATCTCCAAGTGTTTGATCCGGCAACAGAATTCTAACACGAACTTTCATTTTCAGGGTGATTTAACTGTACAGGGTGATCTTCTATTACAAGGTTCATTCAGCGTGTGGAGTAGTAGTAAGCGGGAACGACTGCTGCGGCTGAAGCCGTCGCAGCGTCACATTTTCCTGTACGAAAAGGCTGTGATATTTTGCAAGCACAGTAAGCCTCAAGCGCACACCAAAGCCACTTACCACTTTAAACGATATTTAAAAGTAAGCACTCAGCTGCCTCCTCCGAGCTATTGATTTCTCTGCAATTTATTTATATAAATTCAATCCTCACTCCGCAGACGTCACAAATCGGGTTAACGGAATCCGTGAAGGGAGACGGTCGAAGGTTCGAAATTTGGCTGCAAGGCCGAGCCGAAGTTCACACGATTCAGGCATCCAGTATCGATGTCAAGCAAACCTGGGTACGGCAGATCAAAGCCGTTCTCATGTCGCAACTGGCCGAGCTCAAAGGGAAGCAGAACAGCGCTCTGCTTGGCAAAACCGGCCATATGTATGGGTTAGCATTTTACCAGCTACGTCAAAGCATTTTATCAGCTTCTCGCTAAAGTTTTAAAAGCGCTGCTAAACCACGACGCTATAATCGTGTAATCACAAATAATTCAACGTTAATTCTGATTGTCCTTATTACTTTCCAGGCCTCTCAGGCAAACCATCTCGTGGGACGCTCAGAGCAGCCTGTCCGGCTCATTGCGTACACTGTCGGTCGATAGCAACAGCATGACCTCGCACTTGACGGACGTGTCCCAGTCGACGGACAACGACGACGTCGGCTGGAGCTCGGAAAATAGCAACACCGACGACGAAGACGCCTGTGGCGATATTCCCGGACCCGCTCCCGTAAGTTTGTTGAATGACTTAGACTGATTGTATATCTGAAGTGTAGAGAACAATTTTTTTGTACTATCGATTCATTTACCATGTTAAATTTTTTACTAAGGGGGAGTATACTTTGTTTTGTTCGATCGATAAAAAATTAAAATTTCTCTTCTCATTTTGTACGAATAAATGTAAATTTTGATCTAAATTATCACAAATTACTTAATTGTTAAGCAGGGATCTTAATTTTTTCCTAATTTTGGTTTTGCGTTAATTCGAATTGTATAACTTATAGTAATTTGAAAAGAATAGTTTTTGATTGAATGTAGAGTTTGTTTAGTTAGTAATGGTATTATTAAAAAAATCCTTCCTTTGTGTTACTTTTTAGAAATAATATACAAACAAGCCAAAGATAAATTTTTAAGTTCCACGGAGTCAAACTCTTCATCGCAGGGAAATTTTAGCATGGAACATCCAAGTCTGAGGTTTTTTGTAAATTTTTCTTTGACTCTGTAGATTTTAGAAAATGTCAGATCATCGTCTCATTTATACCTCATGTCATAATTTTTCTGTTTTTCTCTCATTGCATTGTAAATTGTGCGTTGAATTGAGTTTTGGAAGCGTCTGTGCAAAAGAAATGTCAAGTATACTTTTCCCTTTAGTTTCATTTCTTTCATATTGTACGTGTAAGCAAAGCCAAAACGGTTTTCTTAAAGCATCTGTGTATATATAGACTACAATTTCTTTCTAACGATTAGAAATGTTTGTCATTCTTTTTGTTAGACATTTGTGTTAAACAATGACTGAATAGTTTCAGGATAGAATGTGTATTAAAGTATCCTAAATGGTGATAAAAATTTATTCGACTTTTAGTAAAAAGCATTGCAATTGACATACACGTACATAAAAATAAAAGAATCAAGAATAATTTTCCAAGCAACAAACGAAATCTCTATACGATATCGAATTCGATAAAAAAAAAACACATTCTACCCTGCAACAGACTTCTTCAGACAAAACTGTACAGCTTCTTCTGTCACGCCTGCAAGAAAGGAAAACTATAGCCACTACGAAAAAAAAAAAAAGAAAAAAAATTGTCAACGCCAGTGCACCATATATATAGCTCGCCACTCGACTCCGCGCCGTGTTCGCTCTCCCTAACTCTGCTCTCCCCCACCTGTTCTAGGGCGGCCGCTACGTCGCGCTCGCGGATTACTGCGCGATGGGCCAGTCGGAGGTGACGATGCGCGAGGGCGACAACCTCGAGCTCCTGAAGGTCGGCTGCGCGGGCTGGTGGTTCGTGAAGCTCGTCGGCGCCGGTATCGAGGGCTGGGCCCCGGCCTCCTACCTCGAGCCCATCAGTCGCAAGACGTCGCGCAGCTCCCAGTCGGTGAACAGCAGCCAGGAGGCCATGTGAAACAGGAGACTAACACACTAGATCTTGGATCTGGTGTGTTAGGCATCTCTGTTATATATTCCACGGACTTGGAGGAAGGCGAGGAGATTTCTGTGATCTCCTGTATGAGGTTTTGATAATGTGAAATGAGCCAAAGTGAACGACGTGCGAAGTGTGGGAAGCTTGGAGATTTTCTACTGAATTGTACGAGGCGGGGACCGATGGCTTTTGGCACGTGTTAACCCTTTAAAGCCAGGTTCAATGAATTGGATGAATTTAAAGTTTTTTCAAGTTTTTATACCGCAAAAATGGATCGTCGAATGATTATTTTAGTATGTGAAAATATGGTTTATTTTTTCATTTAAATTATTAGAAAAAAAATTGTTATAAAAAAAAAATTCTTAAGGCCTTTTAGGGTTAAAGCGTGGATATATAGAAAAATGTGGAATACGCGTCTTGAAATTTTCAGGCGAAATAATGTGATTGCTAAAGTGTTTGAAAACGATTCACTTGATTATAAAACGCTGGAACTTGCATAAGAAGTTTATCTCGCGAAGTTTGCTTCATTGATATTGCGAGCGACGCTTTGCCAGATTGCAATAATGTTTACTCCAAATTCAAAAAGTGTTTAAGTAATTGTAGAGCAAAAAATTAAAATACACTGAAAAAAAAACGTAGAGGATAGAGGGTGAGCGAAACTTTGTACGAATGTACGATTGTCTAAACAACTTGATGCAACAGATTTTCGGAATAACTGCCATAAGTGAAAATCTGCAATCGAAGATTATTATCAATAACCATCAACCAAACTTATTTAAATTACTGGTTTTAACACTCCGCTGACATAAAAACTGTGATTAATTACGATCCACCACGCAATGCAATGTTTTTAAACGGTTGTAAAGATGTTTAAAAAAATTGGCCGTTTGAACTATATAACTTTGAAGAATACCTCGAGAGTTTGAAGATAAGAATTGTAGTAAGAAATGAATATTCTTTAGCAATTAGCGAGTAAGGAGAACCCCATATAGGCAACTAGCGATCAAAGCGACATTTAGAGTACATTTTTGACCAAATGAATGTTAATAAGCATAAGTTTTATTATAACAGCAGTAATAAGGAAACGCAAATGTAACTCGAACCGAACGGTTATGCTTAAGCAATGAACACCAAACAATGATGTACAAGCTTAGAGAAAAAGAAACTCACTTTTTAGCCGAGGACACTTTTTTCTCAGCTCGTTAAATAAACATGGGCAATAATATTGAAGCAACAAGAAAATTCTGCATACGTAAGTGTTTAATGCTAAAAGCTTGATGTACAATATTCGAGCGATTTTTTTTTACCATAACTCAGATTCACTTCTCAAGATTCATTTCAACTCGAGCGCGAAGCAAATCAACTTTGTAATCTTTACCGTACGGATGCGCATACTGTACCGATAGAATTTTAATTGACATCCAGCTGCTTCGTGCGCGTACAATGGTTTACCGATCCATTACACGATGTTTGTCGTCGAGCAACTTAAAATTTTTTACGCGAACGCAGAGAGCGAAGTCTCACGGTGGGGAAAAATTATATGACGATGATTTTTTATTGTACTAATAATGTATATAGCCTTTTTCATATAAAGTTAAAGATCATTTAAACCGCAGAAATTGCACGGATTCAATGGTTCATTATTTGCGTTTTTTTTCCTTTCTAAACGATTTCACGAAATAAGGTTTCACATGACAATATACTGCACGACCCAATTTTTACATTGTTTTTAAGAAAATGTTTATTCGCAGTCTAGGTGGCATTTTACTTTCGCAGACTTCTCAAAAGATTTGAATAAACGGTAACTGTCAAAACGATGTACTTTAAGAGCTGTTAAAATGATTAATAATTATCAAGTCTATAATATCTTCCTTAGCAGGCGAATAAACAAGATCTCATACTTTTAATCCCAAAGGTAATTCAGTATTTGATTCACGCATCCTTTCATAATGCCGTCCTCGAATGTTTAACAGGGGCTTTGCCTTAGTAATTTTTTTTTTTTAAACTTATTTTTTGTTGATATTAAAATTGAATTCATAAATTATATGCGTGCTTGTATGCATCAACACCTTAATTGTTATCGTTCGTTAAAATTAAGTTAAAATTACTTTGTTATCGTTCGAATACGAATTTTTTTTTTTTTTTTTTTTCAATACATCCGGCTTTCTGCAAGGAAGATGATGTGAGCAGTTGAGCGGCTGCTTGTTGTTGTAATTTTGAAAACATTTTTCTCACTCGGATGAGAAGTAAGTTAATGCGAGCGTAATATACTTATTCGCATAGACAATAACATTGTCCAATCGTAGGAAACTTATATCACCTAGAGCCCTTGAACTTTTTACGAAATACAAATTGTCGAATGAAACATTTAGCGTTTTACATGTTAACGTATCCGCCGATTGAAAAAACATATATATGTATAGATTCGAACCGCGATACTTCCCTTAGATCGATGAGGTGTAAAACATTGGCATTGCAGTTGATATAAAAATTTTGAAATTTGATACAAACATTTTTCAAATTGCAATGCCAGTAGCAACGTGTACTAGTTGCACACGTCGTAGTATTAATGTGGCAAATAGAAAGCGCTTTCTGATACTTAAAGCAGCGGTACATAAACGTATGCAATTTCGAAGGGAAAATAATTAAAAATCTAAGGACCAGCCGAATTGTAACGAAAAGTTAAAACGTCAGTTTTGGAACGCTCGTTAGCGACGGTTCCTGTTGACGTACGTTCCTTCGAAAAAAAAACGTGCTTTGAGGTTTAAACATCTATTTTTACATTGAATGAAAAAAGCCAAAATCACTTCTATTTGCAGACGAAATGCCGATCGGCAGAAAAACTTAAATAATCGATAAACCTATGAAGCGTGGTTATGAACTATTCACAATATAATATATAGGTAACGAGATTGTAAAAATTTTAAATCAAAAAACTAAACAAGGTAATTAAAAAAATTGCTAATCATAAGAGCTACTAATGCAGGCGTAGTATAAATTATGTATTTTTCAAATTATAGGTAAAAATACCTTGAAATTTAAACGCAAAACATAAATACACTTTCATGAAACATAATTCCTGAATATACCTCGGGACCGTTAAATTTTTATTAAAACTTTTGATTTAAATAAAAGAAAAATCTTTCCTACGCTTTATTTGAATATTGAAAGAAATCAACATCAAAATTTTGTTTTAAAATACTTCTGTCATACATAAATGAATAATGTGCGTTTAAAAATTTTCCAGAGCAAATTCATTAAAAATTTTAATAATTTGCATACTCTTAAACATAAATATAACTCGTGCTTTAATACAGGCTATAACGCTGCAGAAAGCAATATTTGATACATTGCCGATTTACAGTAGTTGATTTTGAAAGCATTCATATATACATTTAAGAAGTTTTGACATTTGTTCAAAAGTTTGCCAAGAATTTTAGTAATAAAAATGAAGAATTTCACTTAAAATACTACTCCTTAACAAGGTCCGTCGGGACGAAAAACTTGGTACTTGACTTGTAAGCAAATATTAAAACAAATAATCCAAAAAGTTTTGTCACTAGTTCTGTAGCTTTTGATGTGCAGGCTATATTAAAAGCTTTTGCATTTATATTGTAAAACAAAAAAAAAGAGTATAACTGTAAGAATAAATTTTTCATCGCGTGCAAGGCACGCTTTGCGATTATGCAGTCAAACATGTATAAAAAAATAACAAAAACGAAAAAGGTCATTGACTTGACTATTAATTTCTAATATCGCACATTACGCCCGAGAAGTTAAACTGGGTTATAGGAAGGATATCCTGTGGGAAAGACCAATTTGGAAGTTTTTGACTCAAGCTTGGTGATGTGATTTTGCCAAATTTGGAAGTTTTCATACGAACAGCAATCACAGGCTTGAACATGACCAAGACAAAGTCGACAACTCGTTACGCGCTAAGAGTAAATAAGAAAATGTATTTATGAGCATTATTGAGGCAGCTAGAAATAATTTATTATAGATATCCTAGTACAAATAAATTGATTTTTGATAGAATTATATTATTTATATAACAAGGGTATTACATGTTTATCGTTTGAATGTAAATATTAGATGCTGCCTGCGGTATTTTGTATCCACTATTGTTCTTAAAACATGCATTAAGATGCATACAATATGTATACAAAATACATTGGACATCATAATTTGATAACTTCATAAAAAATCATCTCTTGTAATATTGTTATAAAAATAACTTATGAATATGTAAATAAAGAATTGCAGAACTATCATGAACAGAATGTGCATTTTACTTCAGTTTTATTTTTTTAATAAATAAAAATTTATACAATTAAGTATTCGTTATAATACAAAAAATCAGATTCTTAACCTGATGTTGATCCAAAAGAAATCTTTGATTTACTTTTTAGCTAGGATTGGCTTTTATTTTTTTTACTTTCTTTAATGGAAATGACGTACCGTTGAGGTACATTTAAAGGAGGTGAATATCCATCAGCATAAGTTGCATCTTCGAAAAGTACTTCATACTCTTCCTGTGCCGTTGTAGGTAAATGATTTACTACTGCTTTATAAAAGCAAGTTGTTTGAGGATACAAGGCCATAACTAAAATACATTTTATAAAATTTTAATGTAATATTTGGAAAAATAATATTTTTTATTAAATTTACCTATGGAACCTTTGGGAAACAGTGCATGTGGATCTGTTTCTGGATCTGCTCTCATTAAAGGCAAGGGTACCACCCTACGTCGAGACAAAATGTGCCTATCTTTTTGTTCCTCATCAATATCATCAACTTCGTATTTATTGGTTGATGGATTAAAGTGAACTACTTCAGCAAGAATCCAATTTTCTTCCTCTTCAGCTGATCCTTTAACCAAAGCCGCAACCATATCTCCCATCTCCAAATAAGATTTTGATTTAAAATTTTTTAAAATTGAATAAAACAAAAGGATCAATAATATTTAGATTTACTTTAGCAATGTAAGTTGGTTCTGCAGGAATAGCACCACATAACGGAGGTGCTTTGGCTCCTGGAGATTTGCCAACATATAATGGTAATGTTTGAGCAGTACTTAGTAACATTTTCATCAAAGCACCACGCCTAATAGTTTCCTTGTTACCTGCATTTCGAGCCTAAACAGAAATTTGAAATAAATTGTATAATGCTTAATTTAATTTCTTAAAAAACTATAGTTTTTGATATAAACAAATCCATAACTAAAAAGAAATGTTGCATACCTGTATTCTTCTTTCATTTCTAATTGATCTAATTTCATTTATCTTTTCTAATGCTTTCCTTAGCAAAACTTCTTCTTGTTGAGCGTCAACAACTGCTAAACTATAAATAGCTTTTAGTTTTTGCTGATAAAAGGGAGATATTTTTTCATCTGGATTTACTTTTTCGTGTGTTTTTGTTATATTTTTTAAATTTACTTCAGAATGGTTAGGAGCCTTTTCAATATCATGAACTAATGAATATATGCTTTTCAGTCTTTCCTAAAAAAGAAAATCAATTTTCAATATGATAAAAACCTAACCTATACTTCCTGGAGTATCAGATTATGTAGTTGATGTAGTGACAAATAATTAAACATTGATTAAAAATAAATTCTAAAAAATATTTACTTGTATTTGATGTGCGGCGGCATCAGCTGTGAAAGGCATTTTCAAAATTCTACAATATTCTGAGAATGCTTTATTTTAACAAATGCATAAAACATTTGTCAGTGCATTTCCTTTCAATTATACATTTTAAACTTCATTTATTTTACAGCCTAACGAAACTTTTAAAACACTTGACATTAAGCTGGAAAATGTAAATATTTAGGCTCATTACTAAAAAAAGGTATATTGCACTGTAAACAAACGAGCTATTGATATTATTGTGAGATTGTGAATGCGAAGATGGCCTCTTCCGCGCATGCGCAGATAGATCGTTTTAAATCCTATTGTTTAGCAACAGGTTATTTTCAATTTATTTTTTACATACCTGTTTAATTTTTCTATCTAGGTGAAGAAATAATTGTTTAAAAATAAAAATCGTGTAATATTTATGCTACAAGTCCCATTATAAGATACTTAGGTAACGGGATGTTTTTGCTCTCTCACAATTCTTATTATATAGGCTGGGTGAAGAATATCTGTAAAAACACAAGATCCAAATTTGTGATACTTACATACAGATTTTACAAATAAAATTTTAAAAGAAATTTAAATCTTTATTCTTCAATATCTCATCTAAATTATTGTTCTAACAGTTGCGGAGGAAACAATAGCAAAGGTAAGCTGCTTTTCGATCTTATGAGATTTATGGCCTTTGAAAGCAGATTATAAGTACGGAGAGCCCAAAAAGATTAAGATCTTTAGGCTTTCACATTTAAGCTTCATAGCTACTGTAAAAGTTACAGTACAAATAATAACACAAACAAGACTCTTCTGAAAATTCAAATAAGTTAATACAAATCTCGAGATTAGTAACAGTTGTTGAAGAAATCAGCCGGATTCAGTCTGATTTCACACGGATTATACAAAACAGTTAGTAAGTGTAGTTAGTAACTGGAAGAAGGAAAAGAAATGATCAAATCTTGTATCTTATACCTGGGTTTTTATTTAAAATTTTTAGAAATAAAAAAAAATTAATCGTTCAAGCCGGGAAAAACAGAAATCGTAGAAAATAGCTTGAAGCGGGGAAAAATGACTTTTCCCCGTTTGAACTCAAAATTTTCTGAAACGCTTGAAAATGCTCGAATTTCTATGCTATTTTCTAGCATAAAAAGAGGGCTATTTCATGCCTGCATTGAGAAAATTATAATAATGTATTAAATGAGACTGGGGATAAAAAAAATTAGATAATTATATTTACATTAGTTTTACTCTTGTTTATAATTAGTCTATATAATATTTTACTAAATAATCGCGAGATTTAAAAAAAACCAACTATATTAATTTTAAAAATTCAATTGAATATTTAAAATATGCTCTAAAAAATCTCAAATATATACATAATTAATTACAAACACACATTATCGCAGCAAATTAAAATAATACAGATATATATACACAGGTCTTATTAAATTACGTTTCAATTAAAGCATAGATTCTATATAAAGTAATTTTAATTCATATACGTATATAGAAGCGTAGACATTTATAAACTGAAATACTTGTAAGAATTAAATTATGATAAATGAACAAGTTAAGGTATTTAAACTGTATAAATTTACCTTCCTTAATGGAAAAATTCCAAAAATCTAAAATAAAAAAATACCTTATCTCGCATTTTTCTCTAAAATTTATCTTCACAAAATAAGTTTACATATTTACACATATGCTTATATGCAATAGACATTTTTTAAATACATGAGTATTTAATGCACGATAAATATTGCGCAGTAATTTCTTCATTGTACAGTTTCTAAAAATTCACCTTAAAATCGAACTTCTCTTCTTCTCTTCTCTCTTTATTAAAATAACGAAAAGCCTTTTCGTCATAAATAATGAAACGTACCGAAGTAACTGCAGACTGAAATCTGCACGTCTTTGGCCTTTTAATACTGCGTACCAGCGTAGTGTAACGATGCATCTGCAAAAAAAAACATTTACAATTTGAACAATTTAAAGCATTCGACGAGCAACAATTTTTACTCAAGGTATAATGATGGCAAATATTCTTACGCATATAGTTTAACAGTTGAAAAACTAGTGCATCCGCGTCGAAATACCCGAACGTTGACCCTGTTTAGGCGACGTGTTCATCCGCAACAGAGGGTTTTTATTAAATACAATGCGACAGCAGCAACTCGCAGGAAATCGAAACATACTCGCTTTGATTTGACCGTTTGGGAAAACGGCAACCAATTGCCTGTAAATAACTTTCTCTCTGCAAACAGTCGTGTATCTCTCGGCAAATCCTTCAATCAAATCGCAGGGCTTATTTGGCCTTCTGAAAAAGGAGAGAGAAATGAAATCAATTTTCAATTACATTTTCTAATGTAATCTAATAAAGCTTAAATAGGGAAATGTCGCGTACCTGCAAGTTTCAATTCGAACGCCCTGCATAAAGTCTCCTTGATTTAAGATGTAGAGCCATTGCTTGTTTTTGTTCTGTGCAATTTTCGGAAATACTATTCTCTCCTGCAGCAAGCCAACAATAATAAGTCGTAAGTCGCAAAATAAATAAGTTAACTAATTTTTTCAATGTATCTTTTAATTCAATGTATACTTATTATGTAAACTTGTACTTACATCTGATTGACACAACGGAACATCGTCTTCTGATTTTCGAGAGCGGTGTGAGATGTCGGGGACCTGTTTTATAAATGATTGTACATAATTATTAATTATATAAATATCAAAAATACAACAGTATTCATTAAATTACGTGACTTTTAAAAAATAAGGAATTATAAGCTGTTTTATAAAGCGTATATGATGCAATCATTACACTAATCAATTAAAGATTTACAGATTTAACATTACTTTCAACCTACCAAATCTGCTCCTGAAATATATTTAAGGTGCCTATTCATTCTCAGCGCAGTTTCCACAAGGGTAGTTGGATAATTCGGCGCGTCTTCGCAAAATGTAAAATTACAGGTAGGCTTAGGCGAAGGAACAAACTGTTCGGGTTGTTCCTTCGTTTCGGGTTCATCATCTCCAAATAGCATTTTTCCGTCCGTTCTCTTGAGTTTGTCCTCGTAATTTTGACCTAATAATTAAGAGTAATAATCTTTATTTCAGAATTTTTATCTAATTTGTAATTTATTAAAACGCTATTTACCATAAGCGAACTTTCTCGGTTTTTGCGGACGCTCCGGGACAACATCTTCCAAAGATTTTATCACACTCTCCAGTTCGGAAGCTGAAAGATCAAGTGAAGGAGCCTCCGTGCTGCTATCGTACATAAACGGATTTCCTCTGGTCCCGGCTAGCATGATCTGATGTTTTACAAATAAAATAATTATAAAATTTCGCATTTCGTGCATAAAATTGATCGTTAGAAAATAATGCATATTTTTTTTATTTCATGCTTTAATTAAACTCAATATATTTTAATTAAAACAATAGATAAGAAAAGTTGTTTTTTGATAAGAGTGTGAGTGAAAAAATTTCAAGCAAATGAGAAAAGTAGTGGCTGAGAAAGTTTTAGATAGCCATCACGATTGTCGCCTGCCAACTTCGAAGATGCTGTAAAAGATTAAAACCATTTCAAAATGTGTCAGCTCATTTACACTTTACTACCACTTTAAGGGTCGTACTACCGAAGAACTCTGCAGCTGTTGGTCAGGTAGTTTGCAGTATCTTAATGACCTTTTTAATGCAATAGCAAATAATTTTTTTACTTTTAAACAATATTTAAACAATACCTATGGAATGCTACTTTTGCAAAAGGAGAATTTATTTTATTTCCATTAAAATTTATGCGAATCTCCGCTATTCTAAAATAATGTAATTGTTTGCAGTAAGTAAAAAAAACTACCCCTTTTATTTCTTTGTTCATTTTCAATTATTCACGGACTTTCTTTTAAATAACTGCCAGTTTATCCTTTTTTCTCAGTTGCAAAAATACTATATTGATTTTTCATAACACTCCATAAAACTTTATTTTACTACATGTATTTAAAATAAATAATTAAATTACTAAATATTGTAAAGTAAATATCTTACCCAAGTAAAAATTAAAATTACACAGCTTAATTCCAGTTTTCTACCCATTTTACAGGCACGAGTTATGAGTTCTTCTTTTTGTCAACAATGTACAAAATACGATAAATTATCATCTAAAACTATAGATTCACTAATCCAAATTAATGAACTATAAGACACGCACTCAAACACAATGTTTGTTATATTTAATTAACTTGCACTTGTTTACGAACTTAGAGTTAAGTTTTCACATCAGTCACTCGGTATTTACTTGAGCAGGGTTCGTCAACGACTGACGGAAGAGAAGTGCTCCTACATCTTAAGTATAAACACCTGGCAGGCAGTTTCTGAAGGTTCCCCCTTCGTTTGAAACCGTCTAAATAGTGGGGATTCATTCAGGTAAATTTCACCTTAGTATTCTCAGATTTTTAGCAAACTACTTAGAGAAGGGAGGGTTGTTAGAAAAAAATTGATTATATTAACAATATTTTATTTTAAGAATATTAAATTTTTTTATTAATTCAATTTAATGATAACTTTATATTTCCCATAAAAATGTGACATGACTATACATGGAAATCTCTAAAAAAATTGTACATGATGCGGATTATCGTTGTAACTCCTAGATTATAGAGATATATAAGAAAACTAAAACAGCTTCACGCCTTTTATACTATCGAGACAAAACTATGACATAAACAGAAAAAACTAAATTCGTAACTCGTCTAAATTATTTACTCCTCGATGACATCAAATTATTATAAAAATCTTCCAGTTCTTGACTTGTCAAATCTGCATTCTTTTCCTGCAGACTGGCCGAAGCGGCGCACTCGAACAACTTAATAGAGCCCCAGTTTGGGGAAGCTTTTAATCTCCCGCATAAGCTGGAAGCTTTCTAGAAGCTTTCATGCTACGTGAATTTACTCATTTTTCCATTAGTTTCTTTAGTTTTTATAATTGTAAATCAGTCAATGTTAGAAAGAAATTTAGAAATTTTAAGAAATACGAGTAATTGCAGTAAACAGAAAAGATAAATTAGTGCAAAAAAGTAAACTTTATTAATATAATCTTTTTAATAACAAGTATAACAACGTTTATTTTTTCAGCAATAAAATTAGGTCTACAATATTAATGACTTAAAATTATGCTTATGAATTTTTTAGGATAAATGTTCCGCGTGAATTAAAAAAGTTGTATTTTAAAAATATCAAATTTTGTTTTTTGTTGATTGTATACAAAATGAGTATTTAAATATGGATTTATTTTTTTCCAAAGTTTGAAAGGAGTTTTACTTATAAATTCATGAAAAAATTAATAATTTTCCACGCACATTATAGTAATTGCATAATATTTTTCCATTCTTCTTTATGATTGTTATATAAAAATATTCGAATCAACTGGAAGCGCTGCTCCAAAAAATTTAGATAATTAGATTGATAAAACTTTTATCATTCAAATAAAAATTAGCAAATGAAAGAATCTTACAGTATCACTATTGGTTAGTAACATGGCAATGTTATTTTGTAATGTATCGCAAAATTCCGTATAATCGTTTCCTAGTGTCATTAATTTAGTTTAAACTTTAAACTGTTTTTTTATACAAAAAAAAGGCAAAGAAAAATCAATATTGCTTTGAACATAATATCCATGAAAATGCATACAATGTTTGTTAGTAAAAATAGAATGGTTTTTTTTTCTTTAATTTTGAAAATTAAGTTCAATGCCTTTAGATCATTTTTATCTAAATTAGCTTTTATGATTTAAATAATTTTTATTTCAAAATTTCGGTAATTCTTCACTCGTTTTGAATTAATTACAATGAATATTTTGTCTTCAGTCAAGTTTTTGTAAAAACCTATTTTTAAACTTCAGCCTTTAAATTCTTTATTTGAGCATTAACATTTCAAAGTTCATCCACATAAAGAGTTTAAAATTCATACTTTACTTGTTTGAATTATCAATAGATGTTGAAAATGTTTTCCATCTCTATTTTAATGTAATTATTTAATATTTTACAACTAAAATTGCAGTATATGTTAATCAAATGGAAAATCGAAGTAAGATGCTTTCTTCTTTAGTACATCGTAGTAATGCAATAATTTATAAATAAGAATGCCTTTTTGCAGGCATCATTAAACGAGAATGGAACTAAGTTGAGGACTTGAATACTCTATGCTTATAATTTTTATGAAGTAAATGAAATTATAGAAAATATACAAATCCTTTTTAGTTTATTAAAATTTTTCTGATTTTTTATTACTCAATGAAATACAATGAAATACAAAAAAAAATAATGTATGTATACGTTTATAAAGCGCATATTATATTATACATTTAATTAGATTTGTGCTTGTTATTAACGATTTAATATTAACAAAAATATTATTTAAATGTATTTACAGTGTGAAGTTTTGCTCCTTGCTACTTAGCTCTTCTTTCCTAAGTATTAATTGTCGCCTTTCATATTTTATAATACAAATTAGACTCACATTTTGTAATATTAAAAATCCTTATACTGTTGTTTAAAGATCGATTCGAAACATCTTTTAATATTCGTCACTTAAAAAATAATTAAAAATTTCTTAACGCTTTCTGCAGTTGAATACTCAAAGAAACAAAACTTATATTAAAAATATTTACATTTTTAATTGCATTTTAAACACTAGAAAAATGTTATGCAAGCACCATTTTTTTATCATCTTATTCAAATATTAAATTCATCAGAATTGGTCGCCACAGGCCATTAATGTTTTTAAAATTTTTTTACTGTATATAGTCA
>UCOL01002478.1:0-25339 GCA_900474335.1 Ormyrus nitidulus | reverse complement strand
AAATGATTTTCCAATTGTTTTTATTTAATTTAGACATCAATTTTAGCTAAAAAGCGCTCAATTTAAAGTACGCGTTAACCAGCCTAACTGGTTCATTTTCCACCAGGGAAGAAGAGTTTCAAAAAAAGAGACATTCTTACACACATGAACACAGCATACCAATTATACGTGCCTCGTCCTTTTTCCCATTTAAACACTATGCTTAGATAAATTTGACGATAGTATTTTCAATTTGAAAGATAAATTAGACGCCGCAGCCAAGTGGACAGGTCGTTAGGCGGCGGGCTGCCGCGATGGCAGGCCGAGGAAGCATCGAAAGAGTAATAACCCCCGCGTCCTCGTTCGAAGCATCTCCCTCCGAATTTATCTCCGCAACAAGCACACAATATCCCTTATATTATCAACACGCAGCCTCCTCCTCCTCTTCCTCCTCCGGCGGCGTCCTCCTCCCTCAGCCTGGCGATAAATTTTTCGAAATTCCGAATCTCGGGGAGAGCGGCGCATTAATAGGGCTCGGGGGCGGAATTTACGCGCTCGGCGCGCGCTGCATTTGAAATTACGCCGGCAAGTTCCGGAGGGGGGGGGGGGGAGAAAGGACGGAGTGTCGCCCTCCGGCGAACGGAGTACGTGGGCTGGATAAGGGTGAGTTGCAGTTGCAGCCCAAGGGAACGACGCACTGCCGAAATTTCGAGTCGCGCTACCTGGCGTTATTGCGCGCCCCGGCTTATATTTCGCGGCTAATTGCCAGAGTTTTTCGGAGTAACCGCGGGGGGCTGCTCGGTTTTCGTTTTGAGCCTGTTTTTCGTTTTCGCTTTGCGCGGATTTGTGAGCGGAAATGCGCGGCGTCGAATTCGGCGGTCAGAAGAGAAAAGTTGGAACGCATTAGAGAGATGCATTGTCAATAAGAACCGGTAATGCTACTAAAGAGATCGTCAAATAAAGCGAAATAAATTATTCAATAAAACGTTTCCGGTAGATGTTTGTGTGTTGACTTTATCATTCATCATGAGTCAATTCGGATGTTTGCTTACTACTGCGCTTGGGTGAATTTCTTGTTCAAAATACGTCTGCTCTTTTAAAAATTAATAATTCAATACTAAAACCGATAGAAATTAGCGTAAATATATAGTGAAATGAAAATGGCGCAAAGCACACAGACGATTATTTACTTTAAAATCATTTTCCAGTGTGTAGTAACGCGATTACAATCATAATAATAATTGCAGTGAGCATATGCAATTGCACCGACAGTTTATATATTTATTTCGGCGAATTTCCGCTGAATTTTCGCATCTCCAATACAAATCGCTAATTGCAAAAAGCGGGGCGCATCCGGCTAGTAAATATCTCCGCGCATTTTCGAACTTGCCGAGCAAAACGAGGGAAGTTCGGTAAAGCGAAGTCGGTCTGAAAACGGGGGAGGTTAGTTAACTGGGCGGCGCGCGGCGCGCATATTAAAAATATTCAAATGCAGAGCCGGACGATAATTTATGAGCGCCGATAGCTTTAATAACTTCATCGCCGTTAATCGATGGCCATTTTTCTCTCTGGAGAAAAAGTGCCGGACGACTTTTTCTGCGTTATAGCCGCCCCTTTCGCTAAATAGATAGGAAACGGAATGGTATTAGGCGCCGATGGTTCATTTTTATACAAGTTTTTCGCATTGCGACGAAGTGGAAACTTCGTTTTAAGGAGATGCTCAGTTTGATTGTTCGCTTACGTCTCGGGAATTTCTGGTAAAGTTGTTTATTTCTGTAAAGTGTAGTTTAATTAAAAAAGACTTTTGTAAGGAAATTTCCTTGCAACGGAAAGTCGTTTCTTACAAATGTCCATTGAAACGTCGGTTTCTTTACAACTTGCAAGCCCTTTTCAAATGCGTTCAAAGCGTTTTTGTACGAACATATTAAAAGTTTCCATAAAATGTGTCATTTAAGTATTTAATTACTTTGTATACATCTGTTTTCTCTCAACAGCCAGAGAAAGCAATAACTCTTTATAAAATTTACCATTCTGCGATAAAAGAATCCATTTTTGCATCAAAATGAAATAAAAAAAAGCTCTCTTAAAGAGCCTCACTACTACAACGTGAAATATTTAATTGCATTTCTTTATCGCGACGATTGAAATATTTTTCTCGCCGCCCGTAAGTAAGCTGGAAATTAATTGTACATAAGAAGCCAAATGTTTGAGGGCGATAAGGCGGTGAGTCACGGAAGATAAATGCATGCGCCGTACACGCGTACGCACTTAGTTAAATAATCTCCGCCACTGAATATGCATTAAAATTCCGTATACGGACAAATGACTAAATTATGTTTTGAATTAAAAATTATAATGCATTCATTCGGTTGCCCCGCAACCGGCGCCGTCGTTCGCTCGTTCGCATCATTCTCCCCCTTTCAAATTAACAATATAATTATCATTGGGACGCAATGGATGGCTTCTCCTTTTTCTCGCGGATTCATTAGAATCGGCGCGTCGCCGCTGATAAACGAAGTATTGGTCTAATGATACAGACGAAACGTTACGGAAACATTAATTAATTAACAGCATTGTAGCGCAGTTATGCTCGTGTAGAATTAGTTAACGGGGGGTTAAACGCATGGACGTTAAATTTGCCGCGTTAAATCGTTTCCATCACACAGTCGCATCAACAAGCTAATTAATGCCCCTGGAATTTGATAACAATGAGACTTTGTTTATACGAACGGCTGGAAGTAGCAGCGACGATGGTTCCACTTTTCGCGCGGGGACGAGTGCGTTCGGTAAAATTTAGTTAATTACATATTATAATGTAGTCATTGCATTAGTCGGAGCGTTAATATCATTCGGCGAGATAATTTGATGTCATTCGTTACTGGGCCGCTCTATCAGATGTCATTGCAAACTGGCGCCATTTAGATATTCCATTTTTTTCCCGTAACTAATACGGAAAATCTGCATTGGAAATTACAGTGGGAATTATTCATTGGTCACTCGTTCTGTACTTTAATTCATCATCGAATTTAATACTACTGTGCTCGTGTTATTATTTCGTTTGAACAAAATCTATAATAATAATAATAATAATAATAATAATAATAATATTTTCATTTGTGCAAGGTGAAAATAAGAGTATCGAATGTAATTATTGTATATTACATTCGCCGATAAACGAACAACACAATTCTCTACTCTATAATCACGATTTTTTAAGCAAGCTTGAAAAGGACTTCCACCGCGCAGGAAAAAATTCAAAAAACCGAAAAGGAGACCGCAATTGAAAGAGAAAACTCCCGGCAATCCGTCTGGCTGCTCGCTCTCGTCAAGATAGCTCCACTTATCGCTCGAAAAATCAGGCGTCTCAATCGTCTTGCTTTAATCAGATGCAAATCCAAGTCGACTCCGGAGTGAGGCTCTCTCTCTCTCTCTCTCTCGGCTGTATTTAGACGCACAAGCTCGTGGACAGCCGCATTAGAGAAAAGGAGGCAGCTCGTCATCCTCGAGATGTGTATACACTTTGGTCGGGCGGCGCGCTCCGCTCCTCGGCCCCTTACAAATGCATTTATGCAGCGGAGCCCAGGTATATATATATATATATATGCGGAGACGCCCGGAGAATAGCTCGATCTTACTTGGAGGCGAGAGCGAGGCTTTGTTACACCCGAGATTGTTAAAAATAGAGGAACGGATTTGCATGCTCGTGGCCCGAGGTGTTTGATCTCTCCCCTGCTTTGTGGCCCTTCATTTTGTAAGTTACTCGAGCTCTTTTAACACATTTTCTTAAGTCGGGAATTTCGATTCTCATTGTTTACTGATATACAAGGTAAGTTTTTAAGTAAATTTTAGTCTTTAATTTTTGTAGGGTTCTAAGAACTATTACGCCAAAATTAGCTTTTCGATAAAGTTATAAACGATAAATCCTTTATGCTTAAAAACGATGATAGAATAAGCACACCGAAAGTATATATATTATACTAAAGAGCAGCGTAAGGTCTTACTTCTGCCCGAGCGGTTTCGCGAAGTACGTTTTCTGCTCGCGACTACGCAGAAATTTATGCAATGTTGCATACAATCAGTTTCCACTCGATCGCGCTTACTTGAAACCTCGCGCGAGCATAAATCCGCGCGCGAGCGCCCGCGAGTAAAAAGCGCTACATCCTCGCTCCTCTCTCTCGCTCCTCGTTGATAATAACAGCGCGAGCGCCGCATGATTCAATAAACCTTCCTCCTATTCACAAATTGAAAGAGCGCGGATAAGAAATGCTGCGCGCGCGGAGAAAAATGCGAGAGAGAGAGAGAGAGAGAGAGAGAGAGAGAGCGCGACACTCTCTTGGCCGTAAATCTGCGATTCGCAGATTTGGCGCGCGGAGCTTCGGGAGAAATGGATGGCTGCGCAGAGCTCTCGCGGGGATTTGCAGAGAGAGAGCTGAGTTACAATTGCAGACGTAATTATGATGGGCGTAAGCGATGCAAATGCTAAATGCGAGTTGACGAAGTGCACTTTCAGCGTCGAATGCTGCAGCGAACGTTTACGGGATATTTTGAGGTGTTTCAGTTTTATGTCCTGAAATTTTTAGGAGTTTAGGCCAGGAGTCTATAATAAACTTAAAATAAAGTAGTGCTCTAAGAGATTATTTTGTGATAAATACTCGAGAGGAAAGCAATTTTCGAATTTAATTTCTGAAAATTAATAAATAAGATTTTGAAATTTTCGATGTATTAAAAACGAATAAAAAGATGCATTCATAATTTCCCTAGCTTTTAAAATGCATTATAGATACTTTAAAAATTAAGGGAGTTATCGGGAAATGAAGTGCGCCGACATAATTCACTTTCCAATAACTTTGTTATTTTTAGGAATAATCGGAAAAGGAAAGAAGATTAAAATCAAATGAGAGCTTAATTAATTGAACAATTACTCGATAAAAGCACTTAAAGATTATTATAATCACTTTTACAATAGCCCTTTTCTTTCCTTTCGAACCTACAACTTTTAAGAAAATAAAATAAAAAAAAAAACCAATCTTGCCACGTAAAATTTAAAACGCCGCTTTCGCAAATTCGATATTAACCAAAACAGCCCGAAAAAAAATTCGAATTCGTCGCGGCACACACTCGGCTAAAAATCCGCGTTAAAATTCAAGCCGCTTCTCGCCCCTCGGCAGGGGCGAAATTAATTTTCTTCGGCCGAAACTCGGCACGCCACTGTAGAGGCTCTCGTGCCCTCTCGTAGGGAGGCGAAGTTTCCTCGCATGCAATCGAAAAGTTCGAAGCCGCCGCCCCGAAACATAACGAGGTACGTCTGAAGACTCTCCTCTTGCTTTCGATTAAATTTTCCGGTGTGCCTAACCTGCCCCTCCCCCTCCCCCTCCCGACCTTTAATTTCGCATAATAATTGTCGCGCGTGCTTGCCTGCCTGCCTATCCAATTAATTCCGCGCGGTTAATTGCATGAAGAATGGCTGCGCTCCTGGAGGGCGCACCTGATGGTGGGGCGGCATTCCGCGTGGAATCGAACGCTCGGAAAATTTGAAGGCTCGTCAGACGCCGCCTGAAGTTGGAGTATTTTGTTGGATTGTGGAGAAAGCGGGCTGCTTTTTTCTGCAGGTAGGGAGAGTGATTCTCGTGGAAGAAGCTAAGAGTTGAAGGGAATCATCACTTGAGGAGATGAATCAGTAATTTAGAGTACTTAAAAATAGGTTTCAATTAAGATTCGTCATCTATTTAGATCCTCTTGCCAAGAAATAATTTTAAATATGATCTTTTTGACTTTTTAAATGATTCTTTAATGAAATTCTGTCAAAAAAAGAAAAAAAAATTGTAATACAAATCTTAACAAAAATCCTTTGCCACTCCATTCCCCTACTGTATCATAAGAACAAGATAAATTCAAAAGTAGAAGAAACTTACCTTCCAAGACTTGCTAAGCTTAGCCGCGAGATTCCATCGATTCCGCATCCGCGCCCACCACAATTCAATTCGGATCGTCGCCTGGCGCCCAAGCCGATGGGCCAGCAGCTCTCCTCTCGCCATTCCGGAAAATATACATAGCGCGAGGTGCCCGGGAGTCATCGATATTCGGGGATTACAGGGGCGATTAGGACGGCATTATTAGGGTGGAAAGTAGATAAGGTCCTTTCCCAACAGCTCAGGTATACACGCGCGTGTGTGTGCGTGCGTGTCTTGGCGCTCCCGAGGCTATTAACGTGATTTATTTTTCGAGCTCGATCTTAACCATTCGATCTATCGATCGCCGATGCTCCTTCGAACGGCGCGGACTTAATTTATTGTTAATCCGCACGCGCAGAAGGGACGGGTAATTTTGTTCTTCTTCTTTTGGGGAGAGGGAGAGTCGCTCTCGGCAGGTGGGTGTGACGGTTTCGACACCGCTGGGAGTTCAAGGAGGAAGTAATTGCTTGGTAAAGGGAGAGATGCGTAAGTGTTCTCAGGAGGACAATAGTTTTAGGACGTATGATTAAAGTAATGCGGTAGGCTTTCTATTTTTAATTTTTCCATTTCCTCTCTCGGAGCTCGAATGGAAAGGTTATCGTTATCGAGTTGAGTCAGAGTCCGGTGTATTAAAGTTTAATTATAGCGCGGCAATAAGTACGAAATTTATGATTCAGACCTTTAAATTGCTTATTAATGCTAATATGCATATTTAGAAAATTCAGTTAAAAATAGCTCGATGTCTTCTGTTTCGTATTTTTCCGCGAGCAAGAAACTTCCAATATCTCTGCTTCTAAGCAGGTTTCCCGGTAAAAAAAATTTATCGCTTTTTCAAAGCGCATAAAAAGCGCAATTCACAATACCGTCTTGGTTCGCAGCCGATAAGCTAAAAATTGAGCGAAGGATTAGTCGACTACTCGCAACGCGCCTCATTAGCCAGGATACGCCAAGGGTTCCCATGTCGGAAAGCAAAACAAAAAGGAAAAAAAAAAGAAGACAATCTGGGAAAAAGAGTGGACTCTCGCGTTATTGCGACAGCGCGAATTACGTCTCGTTCTCTCGGCCGCCAGAGGAAAACTACCGGCGACACGAATTCCATAATTCGTAAGCGAGTTTCCTTGTACCTATTACCCGGGAGGTTCGTGCTCGGGAGTGAAAATTCCTTGCGACATTGCTCACACTCGCCGGATGTCGAATGTTAACTCGTTAGTCACAGCGCGCCGATGAGTCAGGTCTTTATTATGCCCGCGGATGATGACTTTTCAATGCGGCCGCAAAAAAGTCGGAAAAACGGGCGAAGCCTCGCTAAAGCTTCTTCTGAGAAGCGTTAATATTTATTAGCGGAATATTATTCATGCGCCGCTGAATTATTTACGATCCGGTGGAAATGGAAATTAATGAAAATTGATATTCCGAGACTGTTAAAAGATTTGCTTATATCGATCTTAGCTTTTATGATTTAAACTCCTTTTCGCTTATAAATTTTTTTTTTTTTTTACAACCTATCCACACATTTGTAAATAAATAAAGTGGTGTCCCAATGTACCAGCTGAGCCATCGAGTTTATTCAACAATAATTTTTAGTCGAATGTTATTCTTTACCTAAGAGTACATTAAACATTTTCCCCTTTCAGTCTTATCGTAAAATAAAAGTTATCTGCTAAATAAAATCACGACGTTACAAGATTAAAAACTTGGCCGTTAAACATTTAATATTTGATTTATCTCGAGTTACAAAAAAGTTAGCGCGCAAGACGAGCCAGGTTTTAAAGCGAAATTTACGATTCGGATGATGTCATTGCCGGAATGACGCTTTTCTCGCTGTTCGGAAACAGATTACAAGAGTGATGAATTTTACGGGCCATCGTCTGCCGCGAAGAAGGAACATTAAAAAAAGCGAAAGCCTCGCGGCGAACTTCCCTGCGCTTCGTTTTATCACTTTGGATATATATCGACTGCCGGGCCGAACGAGACAATTTTTCTCCCTTTTATTTTCCGGCCTCACCGAAGTATCAAACTTTCCACCACGTAAGCCCCATTATCTTTCTTTCGGGCTTTTTACGGGCGCCCAGCTCGCGGAAGTCTTCCCTTTCATTGTCGTATACACTGGCAGGTAACAAAGTTTACTCCTCCGGATGGAAATTCATTTGCGCAGGCGCCGACGTTTCAGCGAGGAAAACGATTTCTCGCTCGTTTAGCGCGGCAAGGATACGGCTAAATGTGTTACCGGTCTCATTGATTTTGGACTATTTTCGGGACGAGTTTTCGTTTTATAATCTTGTGCGGGATTATTTTTGAATTTGATTGTAAATTTTATGCACGTTAATCGGATTTAATATAGGTTTCTTTGAAAATTCGAGTTCGAAATGCAAGCGGCGAGCGATGCTAGAGAATCTTTTATTTTATGAAACTTTAATGAACTTGAAAGGCTTTTTTTGTACATTTAAGAGCTTAAGAAAAGCGACAGTGAGAATAAATGATGTTTAATGTAAAGATAATAAATAGTACAAGTAAATAATGTAAGACGTGGTCGGTTATAAATTGAGCTAAAGCCGCTGTTCATAAATCAAATATGCGAAATCCGATTGGAAAGTAGATAATTGTACAAAATCATTATAGATAAAAACTGGTTATCGGCACTATCGTTAAATAATAAAATTCTGCCACTCGAGATAATGAAAAGAGAGAAAAAAAAAATAAGAAGAAGAAGCGTAATCACTGCAGCGTGAACTAAAATATTGAACGAAGGATTTTCAATACAGGCTTTCATTTGACTCGGCGTCAAAGTCGTTAGAACAACCTTAAAGGCAGCTCCTTTCAAGTGCGAAGGATTAAGAGGGAAAACTCTTGGACTTTAGAGCTCCGATGTCGGGTTATTTATAATCGATTTGGCACGAGGAGCAATTATGCAGTTTGAAATCGATAAAGGCCTTCTCCGCTCCCAGCCCGAGGAACGGCTGAAGAAAGCAAAAGTCACGTTGGCAACTTTTACCGTCCCCGGAGTATTTTAGTGTGTTAGTCTGAGTTTCCTCGCATTTTTTTCCGTCTATTCCCGTCTCGCTCGCTCCTGCCATTGTCGATCGCCGAGCTGCTCCTTCGCTTCGTCTGTCTTTTTTAATCTCTGCCTTCATCTTGGAATTTCCTTATTTCTCTTCCTTTTTGGCTCGGATTGGCTTTTATCTTAAGGAGACTTCACAGCGCGGCAAGGCCAGTGTTTTATTACCTGTCTGAAAAGGAAAATTCCATCATCTTTATAATTGCGACGTTTCTTTCATTAACTTAACTTCAGACCATTTATTATTTTCATGAAATACAATGAGGCGCAATTATTTTGAAAAGCATTTGTAAATGTAAATACTTCAATTAACGGTCCTGTTGTTAAGTCAACAAGAGTTGTAAAGGCGTATCTTGGCAGACGTCATTATTTTGCTTTATAAAGGATATCAGTTTTGCAAGAGTACGATTTATACATTTTTCTTGAAAAATAAATTATTATACATCAATTCGTATTGAATCTCCTGAATCGGATTCTATCAGATGGTAACTTAACGACCTTATAATGCCTAGCACTTTATTCTCGCAAAGTTCAACTTGAAGCAGCATCGGCTTTTCAAAGTAGCTTCTCGAAATAGATTATTCTTTGATGGTTAATTCATTAATATCCGCACATTGAACCGACGGATCCCCCATTCATCATTCATAAATCCAGATCCCAGCTTTCGCAGCTTTGTGAATAGAGCCTTAAACCGCAGCTACCATTTCACTCACCGGCGTCCGTTCTTATTCCCGCGTCTGTTTCTCCATTCCTTCATCAGGCAGGAGAAGAAAGCGTGGACTCATTGAAAGGGAGGCGGTGGGTGGTTCTCTCTCTCTCCCTCTCTTGGCGTCCCAGGATGAAGGAGGCGAATCCCTTGGAGATTTATGAGAATCTCCGATGTAAGATCTCTTCCCTCTGCTCTCTGTGCATTAGGTCAGCAAGAATCGCGAAGATGTATGTGTGTAGCATCTAAAGATCCTATTGAAACTAGCCTGCGGTGTCGCTGAATAGAAGAGATATAACCTGCCGAGCGGCAAATCGGGGTCAGACCGAAAACATAGAAGTGAGCCGGTCTCTCGCCTCCTTTTTGACGAAAATTTACAACTTCTGCATCCGGGATCCGGAGTATTTATCGCCTGCCCTAACCAGAGGCAATTCGATTTTTATTATTCGCAACTGATATTTCTATTTTCGCCTGCGGCTTTCGCGCCGTCTTTGGCTTGGGAGTGGAGAGCCGTTGAAAGTGATTGAGACGTCTTGTAGTCATTAACGTGCGCTGCTCTTGCACTTGGAAAATTGAGGTTAGCGCGAGTTCTAGTCGAATTCATTAGTTACCGGCCTTGGGGGAGTACTAAATTTACATTTTTATCGGATTATACTCGTTGGAATATGTTGCTTGTAATGGACGCTTTCGAAAATATCTTTATTGTTAACCGATAAAACGAAATTATGGAAGAATATTAATTGCGCCGTCACAATTATATTATTTCTTCATTAGTACGGGGAACTTTTATTTGCTGGTATTTCAAAAAAAGACATTCGAAAGAGCAATAGTTATAAACAAAACTTTATCGTTGAACTATTCCCACAAGTTATTAGCGAAAGCTGCTTAGTTTAGCAATATTTAGCAGTAAACTCCGCTGGCTGGACCGAAAACAATTAGCATTGTTACTATTTATTGGAAGATACTCCGAAACATTATTGTAATGGTCGAATCCTTTGGAAACGAGAATCCAGTCTAGTAATTGAACAACTACAATCGCTAATGCCCGGCAGTACAATATGCATCGAAAACGATCGAGATTCGCCGGCCGGCTATAAATTATCAAAACAACTAATTACACGGACGCGCAAATCTGAAACGTAATCCGTCCGCTAATCGGTTATTGAGCTTTATCTATTCAACGAGGAACTCACGCGTCGAGGAGGGACAGAGAGGCGCAGCAGCAGCAGCAGCAGCAGCAGCAGCTTCGGCCTGTCAAAAACGCTGTAACTCCTCACCGGGAGGAATTAAATGGAATTAATATTCGTCGGGGCGGCGGGAGATAAGTTTTAATAGATTAATTAAGGTAATTTATTCGGGTCGCGGCCGGAAAAGAGAGGGGTCCCGGCGAAAGTTATATGTTTTAACGTCAAGCTAATTCCCGCGACCTTTAAAACAAAATAACACTTGTAGCGATTCCGCTGCATTAGACGCGCTGCGATGCATATTAACATTCCGGAAACATCGCTTACGTAACTTGAGCGTAAGCCGTGTCAAAGTACCACCGAAATCCTGAGTAACTCCGTTACGCTTATTATGAACACTCATCTTCATAAAAGCCTCTGCCTAACTTCCAGGACTACGGGCCAATCCATTAATAAATATTACAATGTCATAGTTTGCTGGCTTTTCTGACGCTGCAAATGTGAATCATCGTGGCGCACGATGCTTTTTTAAATATCGCTGTCGCTAACAAAGGCCACTTACGAATCGTAATATTGACGAAAAGCACCGAGTCAATTAAGGAAAGTGTTTGAAAGTCCGTTGAAAAATGCGATAAATATTTGAAACATTTTCCGCGCTTATGAATAAAAAAAAAAACGACAAATGCGATAAATTTAAGCTCCTCCGATAAAAAAAAGCGAAATTCAATTAAAAAAAAAGCTGGCCCCTCGAAAAATATCCGTTCATTAATCAAACGGAACACGCAGCTTATCCCAAGCAGCTAATCGGCTTAACGAACGAAACCCGACCCGGTAACAAAGACGCAGGGCGCGCGAAAAAGTGTCCAAGTTTTCGAAAAAAGAAAGAAAAAAAGAAAAGAAGGCGCCCGAGTCACCTAAACATTAGAGGCGCGTCGAGAGAATATCTCCGAGTGTGTCGTTGGGCGTAATTGTCCCGATCCATTCCGGCTGGTATAACGGCGCCGGGGGCCGCATCGGTTATTCCCAATTATAATAACAAATGCAAATCAGGAGTAACGACTTGAGAGCCGGGCTAATAAAGTTCCGGGGGCCGCTCCGCCCGCCCCCCCCCCCGTCGGTGGCTCGTTTTCGGCGACGCGCCGCGCGTGTTTGCGACCCGCAGAGATTAGCAAGCCGTGCCCCGCATGCATGCATGTGCGCGAGCGCTGCGCGGCTCCGGAGCGTTAGTCATGGTCGCGCGGCGGCGGCGGCGGCCCCTTTTTTCCGGGTTATAGTTTGAGTTTCGGCTCGTAAATGCGGTGGTATTGTAGTGCCGCCGCCGCCGCTGGCAAGTTTTGCCGGGATATTTTATTGTCCGCCGCCGCGTAATTTCTGATGCCGCCGCTCGGGTTATTGGATTATGCCACTGCTGCGGGAGTGCTTTTATTTAGGGTATTAGTGTTTCGACTCTCTTCTCTTCGGTGAATCGAGGTTGTTTGCGATTCGGATCAAGATCCATACACTTTTCAACGAGTAATTTGTAATTAACTCTTGCAGAATTCTACTGTTTTACGTAAGCTTTGATAAAGAATGAAAAAATTTAGAAAACAGACATCGTGGCTGATCGAATATTTCCGACTGGTTAAAAATCGCAATTGTACGCATTAACAAGAAAAATAAATACCCCAGATATCTTTAGAATCAGCTCCGCGGCATTCTTATCGCCTGAAAAATGCATTCTACAACACTCGACTATCAATCACAGCCGATATCAAGGCGCACTCCGCTCCGGCCTTGCGCAATTACACCGCGACGCTGACACCTGGCGCGTTCATTGCGCTCTCGGATCTAATCTCCGCGTTCGAGACCGGCTCCTCCGAAAGAGTGTCCGCACCTGTTTTCCGTGCCTGTTATCGCGCGAGATCGAGAGGGAGAGCCATGCTGCTAATTTCCAATGAGTGCAGGCGCGACGACGACGCCGCGGGTTTTACAATCCAGGAGCGCGGAATACAGGCTGCACGAAATTGCGCTTAAGGGCGCCTTGCGCCCGGAAATTTAAGGAGCTTTCCCGCGGAACGCCGCGCTGCTGCGTCTGCCCTGCTTTCCGCCGCGGCGCCCTCTGTTTTATGCGATTTGCCCGAGTGCGTGGCAATTTTATGCGAGCCGCGCTAAAACTGAGCAAATGCAGATCTAATCGGAGTGTGAGCTCGGGGAAGCGCGGGGGGATATGGTTTTTGCTTTGGCGCTATAATTTTTTCTTTAGGTTTGGTCGCGCGAAAATTATACTAAAGAATGGGTGGAATGTTTGTCGAGCAATGAAAAAGGAATTGCTTCTTTGTTCGGCGCTTGTTTAATGTTATGAAACTCGTTTTAACGCCATCGGAATATTAATAGATTTCAGATCCGAGAAAAAGCTGGGTTAATTTTGGAAGCGAATAAATTTGCACTTTTAATTGCGAGCTGAAACCTGGAATGATTGATGATGTTTGAACTGCAGTAAAGTATGCATATTATAATATTAAAACTATATTTATTGTGTAACGCAATTGTAATAACTGCGTACACGAATTTCGAGACTCTTTAAATTTTCTAAAAATATGAATGATAAATCATTTCTGAAGAAATGATAAGACTATATGTTTTCCAAGTAGATCGCCGGATTAATTTTAATAATGCCGAATCTGAAAATAATTAATCCGAAATAAATTAATACTCCGGAATTTAATACACGTTTAACGCAGATTAATCGTATATAACAGGATCGGAATAAGTGATAATATTTAATAATAAGGTTCTGAATATTTTAATTATGCTTAAATGGTGGTAAATGTAAAATGAAAATTCCGTTTCGGAATCACAAAATCGATTCGCTTGACTAAACTTTACAGAGCCCCCGTATTTCGCGGTAAAATTGGTTTCTCCAAACTTTCCAGCTCGCAGATTCTGAATTTGAAATTTCGAAAATATATAAAATTCAAAAAGAGCAAACCGAATTTAACGAACATAATTCTGGCAATCGGCCATTTCAAACCGAAAACGCAATTCCGTTACACCAAATTACAATACTTTTCAAATATTAGCTCCCAAGGAGTAAACTGGACATTTTGCCCAAAGTACATAGAAGGACGGTGCGTAGGTCGCTCGAAACAAAGGGTCAAAATTTATATCCTAATTCATCACCCTTTTCCTCTCGCGCTCTAAATCAGTCCGGAATTCATTATTCAGTCCCCGAAGCATCAATTCAAAATTCCGGCTAACGCTAAGCCATGAATCAACATCCATCAACGGGCGTCCCACACGAAGCCGCACCGATCGTTTCGGGCAATTTTCAAAAATTACAGCCGCCGCCACCGCAGCTTTTACGAGGCGCAAATGAGCTTCGAGCTCTCCTTCCTTTTTTTCGGGCCTCGTAAATTTGGTTTACACGGCGAGCAAGGATTCCCGCGGGCTTCTCACCTGTTGGTTTCGTTTCCCGGGGTTCGTTAATGTAATTAGCCGCGCGGCGCAGCTCAGGTGCCGCCGCTCGTCTTCCTCTCCGCGAGAGAGAGAGAGAGAGCGCGAATTTTATTCCTGGAAACTAACGATGAGTAATTAAATTCACGGATTTAAGCGAATTAAGGGACACGGGAGCGCGACGTGTCTCGATGCCGAGTGCGCGCATAATTTAAGCCGCCCCGACCGGGGAGGGGGGGGGGAGTATCGTTTCCGACAGAGGGATGATTATTTCATTTTGGATGAGGGAGCCGCCTCTGTTTGGATCGATAATTGGAACTGCGATTCTGACGCGCCGCTGCGCCGCGCGACAGTAAAAATTCGTTTCGTTGCGCCGAACGCGACGCTAAAATTGGTACGTATCGGGTAAAAAACTGATTTTAAAAGGATTTCGATCGGAGAGTAGACGGAGGGATTTTAAAAATAATTTTTCGTTTCAATATTTAGAGAAGGGATTTTGCGCTTTTACAGGAGACTTGCCAGGTTGAATTACAACGCGAAATAATTCGCTTTTTTGAAGTGCCGTTATAGAAACTTTTCTGCGGCGATGCAATAAATCTTAATTTTTCCGTGAATTATGAAATTTAAACCTCGTTGAGAGATTTTTAATCCACTTTTAACAAAATGATTCAATTAGAATTATTGCAGCATTGTAAACCAACAACAATTTTCCGCTTACGAAAGCATGAAATGAGAGTGAATAAGTAACTAATCCCCTCATTCCGCTCGGAAATAATTATACTCGCGCGTTCTCGACCAGCCCGTAAAGAACGAGAGCGAGAAAGAAAAAAAAAACACTCGACTCAACTCGGCGAATCAAAAGGCAAGACGTCCCCCGCTTAATCGAAAGTCCGCGCGAATCGGCAAAAACGCGAAACTTCGTTAACCCGGTAAATTAGCAGCGCGCCTCCGTCATCTCCACTCGCGACAAATGAATTTCCCCCCGCCGGGTATTTACGTCCGAGTGTGCATAACCCCATTTCTATCACTTAAAGCGCCGAGAGCGCGCCGCCGCTGCCGGGCAATTTACTTTAATGAGAAGCCCAGCGGCGTAGGCTAATGAAAAAAATGTCGCGATTCTAACGAAAAATAATTATCGCGCCTCGTTTCGCGGGCCATCGAGAGAGAAAGGGAGGGAGAGGTCGGAAAGGCAGTCGTCGTTAAATCTGCAATAAATCCTCAGCCTCGCCGCTGCATTCTTATTCATTACGTTCCAGCGCGCATTTCCTGTGTCCGAGCTGCGCGCGACGCAATGAACATTAGCCGGCGAGGAGAGCAGAGGGGGAGAGCGGTTTCAGCGGTCTGCGCGCGAAAACCAATTTCGAATATTAATAGTGGCTTGTGGCTTTTGCTTTTTTATCGTTATTGCTTCTGTTTGCTATAGTTGCAGTTGGACAGATTGTAAAAAAAGGATATGGCCTTTTTGCATTTTTTCCCCCTATAGGCTGCGGGCTTGTCCAAGCACAAGACATTCAAGGACTGGAGACGGTCTCTATTTAATATTTTTAATTATCGTGCTTTACTTTTTACTTTTGCCTTCGACGAGCATTGGATTTATTTAAAAACTATACAAACAATGATGAAAAGATCGAACGCTGCGCAGGTTGTGCTTTACAGTCCATTAATATACATCTATAGAAAGGCAGTCAATGCCTGTACCAATGAGTCCAAGGCAAAACTTCAATTTTAAATGAAGACGTAAAGACCTCCAGCACTGAACATAAAATTATCTTGCCTACAAACTTTAATTTTCATCTTAAAGTAGTAAAAAAAAAAAAAAAGAAAAAATATTACATCTCCTCTCTCAGCCACAATTTCCAGAAGAAAGATGCACAGCTCTCCAAATGTGCACAACGAATTACCACTCCAGCAGTCTCAGTCGAGACGCTCGCTTCCGAGAGTTTGTGCCGGGACTTAAGGTTTCGCCTCGCACGCACACACACACGTACGTACAACCGTCGAGATTTAGCCTCCTCTCGAGGCAGTAACGCCCAGGTAAACGCGGTCTACGCGCAGGTGCGTTAATTGGAAAGTCAAATATCAGGAAGCGAGCGCGCGCTGGGAAAGCGCAGAGGTGCGTGTCGCGCCGCGCCGCGCGCTCCCGTCGACTTTTCGGCGATATCGCGCGCGAGCGCAGCTGTGGAAAATGACGGACCTCCGAGCGGTGGGAACGCCGGAGGAGCGATTTCTTTTGTGCCCGCGACGTTTGCCGACTTTGTTTTCACGTTCTACGGCCACGATTTTTAGGGCCTAATTTTACCGGGCGAGGTAATTTGAAAAGTAAGTCTTGAGTTGGGCCGTTGTTCGGAAACGGTTTCGTGGAGTTTATTTCGTATAGAAATCAAGGTGGAAGGACAAATTTTTATTCGAGTTTACTTGAACAATAGAGCTAAATTCATGTTTGTTAATGTATTTTTTAGTATAATATTGTATACTTAAATAGTAGCTAAGTAAAGTTTCATTTTAGTAAGCGGGAATAAATTTTGTGAAATTCTCGGTTAATATTTCGATTTGAAACTAGTCTCCATTTCCAGGAGACTAACAAAACGAATTTTAATATCCTTGTTACTTTCGCTCCCAGTCAAAACAGAAGCAACAAATAGTTTTGGAGAAAGGCACAGATTCCAGTTTCGAAAGGACTCGATCACTTACGCGCTATTCCCCCAAACAAGTTTAAAATTTCGTCTCTGCATTTTCGTGTCGCGCCGCCCCTAACGGTAAATTCCTCCGGCTTTCTCGCGAAGAAACTCGGCAAGAAACTCGAGTGTTTTTCCCGCGGCGCGTTTTCCGCGGTGCCGAACTGTATATCGGCGTCAAAGGCGAGAAAAGCCGAGGAGCCCGCTTATAGGTGCGCGCACACTTTTTTTTCACCTCCTCTAATTCCCGCGTTTCTCTTTCGTTTAGAGGCGGCACGTGACGTTTCGAGTAAATATTTCTGCTTGTTTTCCCTCCCCACCTGCGTCGCTCCTCGTTTGACCGTGAAGCGGTTACGGACGGTGAGCACCAGTCAACCTGGATCCGAGTCGCCGTGAATATAAAAGAAAAAAAAAAAAAAAACAGACGCGCGGCCGTTTGGTAATATGGGAAAAAAAGCGGTTGCGTCCCACTTTTTCCCCCTTCTTTCCATTTTTTTTTCTCAAGACGACGAGGAAGATTGTTATCGCCAACCCTCCCCGTTTCATCGGGGGCCTGAATCGATGCTAATTCCGAGTGCGCAACGCCGTAGGACGCCGGGAGCGCTCGATAAATCCCTGGGAAGAGATATGATTTATGGCGCTGTTTACCGCCGGGCGAGGATCTCGCTTTCTGTGTAAATTCCAAAAATTAATGAGCGAACTAGGATTTTATCGCCGGTGTCATCGGACACCGAGCCATTAGCCTAAACTGCATTTCCACTTCGGATACACTGTGAGTGATTATTTGCGATAACTGATTTGCTTAACGAGAGGCTAAAGGATCGTTAAGGCTCTCGATACAGTCACTCGCAGAAGTGTTTCTCCTTGTTTGCGAAGTTTTACGATGCCTCGGTGGACTTTTTTTTTTTTTTTTTTTATTATCGAAAGTAGTTTGAAAAGCGAAATTTTCAAAGGTCGCGTGGAAGGAAAATGTGAATGACTCTAATCTGATAAATAAGGTTAGAACTTATTTGAGCGAATGACAAGTTTGCCTTATTCTCGAAACTTTTCACTTCGATTCAACGATCGTCATCGTTATGCGCCGCGCAAAAACTCGTAATGCGGATAATGCATTTATAATTCGCCTCGTCTTTATCCCCGAGCGTCTCCAGAATTCCGAATCGATTGTATTTTTAGCTCGAGGGCGGATAAGAAGCTCAATAAGGAGAGAAAAAAGAGGAGCGAAATAAAGAGCGAAAAACGAAGAAGCCCCCTCCCCCCGAGAAACGGAGGAGGATCGAGAGAAAGAGAAGGCAGAGATTCCTGCGCGAGAGCCTTAAATTGAAAAAAAGGGAGAAAAAGACAGGGACACAAATATGTACCGAGAAGATGGGCCATTGTACAGCCCTGAGGAGAGGCGCGGAAGAGAGAGAGAGAGAGAGAAAGAGGGAATATTTGCCGAAGCGATAGCAAGAAGCAGAAACTTTGCCTCCTCGCGAACTATCGATTCTCGTCATGCCTCGCGACGTATCTCGTCTCGGGAGGGGGGCGGGCCCACGGAATCGAATGGAGCTGGGAGGGAAAAGTTCGCCTCCGGTTCCTTAAGTGAGGGGGCTAACTTTCTTCGGGACGAAGGCAAGCGTGAGCCGCGCGACTGCGGAAGACGTCTGCCTCGATTTCCCATGTTGTAAACAAAAAGAGAGGGGGCCCCGCCGCCGCCGCCGCCGCCGCCGCTCGATCCTCGTTTTGTCGGGCTCGACGAGCCATTAGCCCGCCATTCAATGCTGCGTAGATAAGGAATTAACTGATTTTTCCCTTTTTATTATACGGAGAGCCGCTGCCGCCCGGGGAGATATAGGCTTGCCGAGACGCAGAAAAAGTGGATTGAGATTTCGGACACAATGAGCTTTGTTTCTCGGATTTCGGATGGGGCAATTTTTATTGCGATTGTTTGCTGCCGGGGGGACATTTATTAGTGGAAACTTGGAAATCTGATTTAAAGAAAATAGGGAATTCCCCTTTAAGCCTGTCAAATACGTATCGTCTTAAAATTATACTTCGAAATTAATTGATTAAGCCTTTTTTTTTGTTTCAGGTGAGTCGAGTATAAGTGACGATATTGATTTTAATTTACCACATGGCGGTAAGCAGAGTGCGTTCTCATATTCATTATCTAATTTACATTAAACATACGTCTTAAGAAGGTAACGAGGCGAATAATAATTTAAACGGGAAAGATGCACAAAGTCCAAACGAAATTTATCAAAGAGCAAAATCGCTAATCTGCAACGTTAAGTCCAAAGGAACGCCTGCAGAGCTATTTTCTTGTAGAAAATCACAAATGGCCGGCAGTGAAACTAATAACACTAATGGTGAATTAATGCGCATCCATTAGTAGCGCATTATACTTATCCGTTACTGTCTCCCTTTGCCAGTGTTTTTGTACCAAACTGCGCTGATATCAAAATGGTTTCTGATTTTAAACTTTTAAAATGGTTCAATCTAAAAACGAAAATGATGTTTTATCATCTTTCTTCGTTTGTTCTCTTCGCGATCCGTTGACGTATGATTTTTCCTACAGTGACTTGACTGTCTCGGCAGGTTTGTAATTGTCACATTTTACTAATATTTACTTTGTAGCTCGTTGATATCACTTTGCCTGGATAAGATAAACTTCTTAGTTAGTGACTCGACAAGTTTTAGTATATAGTTTACAATAATACAAAAGTAAATACTTGCAAAAATCTGTGCTGCTTCATTCTTAATTAAATTTCAACCTTAAACAATGAAGCTGAATAAAACTAATCAGTAAAACCTAAATATGACGGAGAAAATTAACAGCAAAATAATACTTTCTCTTTACACCAAGGAAACCCGCAGCGCAATAAAGCATCGATGCACAACGAGCCCAAAAAACTGGTACTGCCAGCTAGTAACATTTGGAGCCCGAAAAATATCCCGCGCGTATAGCGCTTCCATAAAACCTGTTCATCCAGCATAACGTTTCCCTCTGGCGCGTAAACTCTCCCGACGCGTCCCAGGATTAGAACGAACTAATACAAGATTTCCCGGCATCAGCATAAGAGCTCTCTCTCTCTCTCTCTCCAGTTCTTGCACTAAAGGGATTCCGATAATAAATATTGATAGGTCACCCAGGGAGGAGCGGGAGCCTCCGCCGGAAAGATGAGATATAAACTCTAAAAGCTTCTCCGTAGGCTTTAAACTCGCCTTCAGGGATCTGCGACTAGGCCACCTCCGTAAATATATCCTATGAAAATTTTGTCTCCAAGCCGTTCCGGGGAATTACGCTCGTAAGCCAAACGCATCTCGTGTTCCTGGACGCGGCTGCGCGCGGGGTTTTTTTTTTTTTTAAGGCTGGATACGGCGGGACACAGTCAGATGGGAGATGAGCTATGGCTCTGGTGAGATGTGTGTGGGTGCGCGTTGGAAGGGGCCGACTCTGGGGGCACTTTTTTCCCAGCTATGTAAGTTTGTAGAAAATATCGCGTATTTATACGACCTGGGAAATGGAAGTAGTAATGGCCTCTCTTTAAAAAGTTTCACAATTCGAGCTTTCCAGTTGAGTGTTGTAAATATTCCATAATGTTTCTTCTTTTTTTTATGGGTTCGCAATGTACTTGTGAATAGTATTTTGTAGCTGGATTTAAGTATTGTTTGAATTTCTGTTTATTGCTTCACTCGGTAAGTTTAAAATGATTATGTTAACCAACTGTCATTTACACCTACGTGGATTAGTGCATCACGTTTAAAAACGAATTATCCTAGTAATGATTTGACGTCAATTCATATAAATACTTTTATTAACTCGGTTTTAGTAGTACAAATTTCCGAGAAAAAGCTTTTAATGCATAATGAGCTCATCCCAACATCAAAGTTTCGACGATATTTCATTTTTTCCTGATTCATTACCAGGAACGCAGGGTCGACGAAAAATGAAGAATATATATTGTTCCCCAAATTAATTATCCCCCAAAAAACACGCCTTCGTCACTCCCACGGGCAGCGACCAAAAAAAACATCGTCCCTGCTTTTTCTAGAAGCACCGCATCACCTTATCATCCTCTTCCTACATCTCTTTGAGATCCTCTTTTTCTCTCCTTATCTCGTGGCGTCGTAGTCCTTCTTCCTTCCCCGTCCCCTCGCCGGCGCTTCCTTTGCCACCTCCACGGCGTCATAATACGGTATTCTCGGGTCGAATTCTGGCCCAACTAATGGAGTTTGCGTGTAAGAGTGAGAAGAGGACTCGAGGCTAGAAAAGGTGCCTTCCGCCGCCAACGAAGTCGGGTGAATGCCTGCGCGAGATCTGTGCAGGTGTCTGTCTGTGTGTGTGTGTGTGTCAATGTGTCGAGCGGTATTTTCAATGAGAGAAACAATACTGCCGCGCCGCTAAAATGATGAGGATGGAAATTATTAAAAATGGAGGTTACGAGGTATTGAGGTTGAGTCGTCTACGGGTTAATGCATTAGAAGAAACGAGAGGCATATGTGTTGAATGAAAATGTCTTATTTGTCAATTGCATTTTTAAATCTGACTCCAGGCATTCTAGAGAGTTATCTTTAATAAAATATTGATACGAAAAAATATTCAACGTAAACCGATACATGAATAACGACTACAATAGCAATTCAATTCCACGTAAAAGAAGTTTACGCCAGCGCAGCTCAAAAAATATTTTTCTCCAAAAAAAAAAAAAAAAAAAAAACGAGGGAGCCAAACGCGTCACCGTCCTTCTCAGCCCTCCCGAAAACTTTATTGCCCATTAAATTTTTCCCAACGCAGCGTTAGATTCCGCCTACATTCGTTTCCATTCTCCCTCGTCCCATTCACATGGCGAGCGGCGCGCGCGAGAGGCCAGGGAGAGAGAGAGAGAAAAAAAAAAGGAGCGGCGATGCACGAAGAATGCGGAAAAGTGGGGGGAGTGACCGAGGAGCGCGCGAAAAAGAAAGGGGGGGGGAGAGGGAAAATTCTTCCAAAGCTTTTCTCCATTCTCCGGAGAATGATAAATCATTGCGCGCTCTCGGGTAAAAAGGCGAGAGAGGAGTGCAGGAGGTTACAGGTACCCGGGCCCCGGACACTCGTTAATCCTCGGTACCCTTCGTACTCTCATTCAATTTTTCTCGCTCTCTCCCTACTTCGTTTTTAGTGTTTCCTCGCGCGTTTCCTTTGGCTTTTTTTTTTTTTATTCTCTCGCTGCCCCCGCGCCGTCTGCTTTGTCATATTAACACTTTTGTTTGCTTCCGCGTCTTGGCTCACGGAGAGGTTGTTTATCAAAAAGTTTCGGGATGAGGATTTAGGTGCTCCGGGAAATAGTTGAGTTTCGGATTTTAAAAGTTGTTATTAAAAAACTTTATTAAAAGTATTGCTACTCACGGCTTTAGGTATATAGATTTTAAGAAGACCCATTTTATTTTAAAATTTAATTTCACCAGAAACACACCGTGTAAAATATGCGCATACTCCCTTCGTGTACCTCTTCACAATTTCATTTTCTTCGTTGTTATTATTATCGCGTTTGCCACTTCAGTTTACTTGTAAATTGAATATTTATACAAATGTTTTCTTTTTGGAAAATTGCGTAACTTCTCCACTCAGACGCTAAATACCCTTTCTCTACCGCCTTAAACTCATAATCATCAACAAAGATTATAAAATCATCCTCGCGTAAGCCCAAGAAAAATAGCGTTTCAATGAATTAATCTCTATCCCGTCGGCCTTCCTCCTCCTCCAGATCTTCGAGAGGCTTTTTCTCCTCCGTCCGGCCTCTATACCTATGTAGACTCCGCTCGAAAAAAGAGAGAGAAGAGAAGGGCGCCCGCGCGCCGGCTTCATCGTCGTTTTTCCACGCCACGAATTTTCCTCCGAGAATAAGACCTTCTCGAGTGCCATTTCCCTGTTCCTCGACTGCTTGCGTAAGTGACCGTTTTGCTCTGCGCTCGAATTTTTTTTTTCCCCCCTCGGGCACGCGCGTTCCTTCCTCGCGAAATCCGCGCGCGCTAACCGTGAATTCTGTCGTGGCCGCGGACGTATACATATTTTTATGAGCCTCCGAGGCGCTGAATTATGCCGGGTGTATTCCGGATAGGAATAAAGCAGCGCCGCAAAAGTGTCCAAGCGCATCGAAGGCCGGCTGCCGCTAAGAATACAACGAACGCGCCACCGCTTCCGCGCTCCGGCTAATGCGATTTGCCGGGAGAGAAGCGCTTAATTTCGTCGCCTATAAGCGAGCGCCGAGCTCGTTGACTTTGCGAGGGAGGAGTCGGCGGTGTGGGTACACTCGAATGATTCGCTTATGCCGTCGGAGACGCAGAGGCCGCGTTTGACATTGATATTTCGAGTGTAAGTTTGAAGAATGACTCTTTTGCGCTGAAACCGGACGTGTTCTTTTTACGATTTCGGGATGCATCCGAAGGCCGAGAGGTATTTCTTACTGATAATAGAAGAGTTTACTGTAATGCCTGAAACTTATATTTAACTTTTTTATCGCGTCGGTTTATTGTCTTTTCAAAAAAGGTTTGAGACGCGCATAATTACTTTGTTTACTCTCATCGATCTCTAATTAAAGTGAGTGATAATCTAGAAAGTTTTTTTTAACGAGCGTTGAGGTTTCGCGACTTATCAATAAAGTTACGTTCATTAGAATGATAAGTCACGAAATTTTCGATTGAATGAATCAAAACTTTTAAATTTAATAAAAAGGAATAATGAATGTTAAACGTTTCTTTTTATGTTAAATACAAGATTAATTACCAATAGTCTAATTTTTAATTCAATTGACTTTTGCGAAGCTGGATATGAGCAGACGTTAGTTGAGCTGTCAAAGTATTACGAAATTATTTTAGAAAATGTCTCATGTCTGGCATTTGAATGCGGCTCTTCACAGCCGAAAAACACCTGTTTAATCAGCCAAAAGTGTTTGACTTAAAAAAACGAGACAATGTCAGAGACTCAATTAACATTCGGAATACACACAGAAGGTCTTTATGTAACGAATTCCAAATAAGTGAGCAAGAAGTTGCGTAAGTCAAAGAGCGTCCCTCTCCGTTTATTCGCGTCAGTTTGCTTTGTGCATCCCGACGGAACTAAAAATTCCCGCAGCGAAAGCCATCGGCGTAACGACGTTGTCAAAATATTGTCCGGCGCGGCCGCGCGAGAGAAGCGAGCACGCAAAATGCCGCAAACTTTCCTAAATTGATCAATGACCGCGAGAAGCGTGACAGCTGAATAAAGATCGAGTCGCTCGAGAAATTTGCAGTACGGGATTTTCGGGGAAAAAGAGACAATGCTTTCGTTCGGGGGGGTTTTTTTTCTCTTTTTTTTATATAGAAATGAGAAAATTTACGACGGAGAGTCCATGCATTTTCCAAGATATTTTTATGACGGCGCGGCCGAGCGCCCATCAAAATATTTCTGCCCTGACGTTTTAACCGATACAACTGTAACGCTCACAATTTAGCTGTCAGAGCGTGTTTGATTTGTGTTGCATTTGAATATATCGATAATTTTGCTTGCCGAACGAGCATCGCTTGCTCAATACTTCTTTCCAGTGTTTCAGCTAATGCACAAAAGAATCGCGTCATTCTTGTTAGTTCGACTTTTCCTCAAATTTATCATATTGGTTTTTGATATTGCTTTTAACGAGCGTCACTTCTTCCATATTCCTTTTTAGTGAGTCAATTTTACTTAGTCAATAAATCTAAGCGAGACAATCAACGTTGGATTCGATAGCGCGCGAATCCTCTTAAGAAAAGAAACCGTCCTTAATAAGGCGTGACACTTTTGCACCTTAGCCGCGGGTCGTCCGTATCGGTCGTGCGCTTATGTACACACGTGTCCGCGCGTTAAAAGGTGAAAACGCGCCGGAGGAGAGACAAGAGGAAGCGAGTAGTCGTCGTCGTCGTCGACGTGACTGCACGCACGAGTGACGCAACGCCTCGAGCGTTTATGCAAGGAGATACGCTGCCAGGTGCGAGTGAATATTACAGAGATGCTGCCGCTTTCTTTTGCTCGGGATTTACTTGGCAAATTGCTGTCTCGCCTACGGGGGGAATATTGTTTAGCGTCCGATTTCATTGCGAGGTTTTAGTCAGAATTTTTTCCAGATTCTCCTTTTTTCGTGCGCGATCGCGCGGGCAAACAAGCTCGCGTCTATGCTGTACAGGCACTGTAACGTTTCGAGTACGATCTTTATGGAAAGAATTGTTTCGCGCGCAGCCTGCCACGCCACGGCGCATGATGCGATTACAATGGAATTTTGACGCAGTGCGTGATATACGACGATTTGAGCTACGGAATATTCTTGAAAAATAGATCGGAGCTGTTAAAAAGCGAAGGCCACCCCCCCCCCCCCCCCCCCCCC
>UCOL01002477.1:0-25355 GCA_900474335.1 Ormyrus nitidulus | reverse complement strand
CCTCTGGAGCTTCATACACTTCCGTTACCGGAGCCTTTCCTTGCTCTTCAACAGTAACGACTTCCGTCACCTTCTGTTTCTTTCCCTTTAGCTTAGTAACCTTCTTTTTAGTAGTTTTCTTCGGTTTTCCCTCCGGCGTGATTTCTTCCACCACTGTAACTTGCTCCTTCACCTCTTCTACCTCTGTTGGTTTTTCCAATAGTGGTTTCGGTAAAAGAGCAACGGTTTCTTCCACCACGATTGCTTCTTCCGGAGTTTCGAACACTTCCGTAACGGGCGCCTTCCCTTCTTCCTCTACCGTCACTACTTCGGTTACCTTTTGTTTTCTTTGTTTTACCTTAAGGCGTTACTTCTTCGACGACCGTCACTTGTTCTCTTATTTGCTCCGTCTCGCGGGGTTTGCCGTATTCTGTGACTGGAAGAATGCCTGTTGTTTCTTCGAATACAATTTCCTCTTCCGGTGCCTCGTGAACTTCCGTAATAGGTGCTTTTCCTTCTTCCTCTATTGTTACAACCTCGGTGATCTGTTGCTTCTTGCCCTTCTGCTTTGTAACCTTTTTCTTTGTTGTTTTCTTCGGTTTTCCCTCCGGTGTGATTTCTTCCACCACTGTCACTTGCTCCTTCACCTCTTCTACCTCTGTTGGTTTTTCCAACAGTGGTTTCGGTAAAAGCGCAACGGTTTCTTCCACCACGATTTCTTCTTCGGGAGTTTCGAACACTTCCGTAACGGGCGCCTTTCCTTCTTCCTCTACCGTAACTACTTCGGTTACCTTTTGTTTTCTTCCCTTTACTTTAGTCACCTTCTTTTTAGTTGTTTTCTTTGTTTTGCCTTGAGGCGTTACTTCTTCGACGACCGTCACTTGTTCTCTTATTTGCTCTGTCTCGCGGGGTTTGCCGTATTCTGTGACTGGCAGAATGCCTGTTGTTTCTTCGAATACAATTTCCTCTTCCGGTGCCTCGTGTATTTCCGTAACAGGAGCTTTTCCTTCTTCCTCTATTGTTACAACCTCTGTGATCTGTTGCTTCTTGCCCTTCTGTTTTGTAACCTTTTTCTTTGTTGTTTTCTTCGGTTTGCCCTCCGGCGTGATTTCTTCGACCACCGTCACTTGTTCTTTGATTTGCTTCTTGTCGAGAGAAATGTCGTATTCTTCGAAATGAACTTCGTGTACTTTTTCTGGTTTAATTTTTTCTATTTCTGGGAGTTCCTCATCTTCTACTTCCTGTATAGTTGTCGGTGAGATTTCTTCAGCGTCTGTTGTACCAGTAATTTCCTCAATTGTTACAAATTGCTTTTTGGGTATTGTTGGCAATGTGGACTTGACATTTTCTATTTCTTCTTCTATTACGACTACTCTTTCGTCTTTTGAAGATGGCTTTTTCTTTTTAATGGTTGTAGTTTTCGTTTTTATTGCTGCATTTTCGTCATTGCTTCCTCTTCTAAATTTGGTTATGTATTCTTCTACTATTTCTGAGTCTGATTCTGTGCTTACTTGTTTCACTGGGTGCTGTTTTAAGTGGATTAGTGTGTTTGTTGTGTGTTGTTGCTCTGGTGCTTCTGTTGTTTCTGAAATGTCAGAATATTAGTGTAATTTGATTACGTGATTACTTGTTTATTTTGTTTAGAATATTAGTTGGTTTGACTTCGTAATATTTTCTGAATATTCATTGTTTTTCTTGATCATTTGGTTGCCTGCTGTACTTTGGGTTTTGTTTTTGTTTTTGATCAAGTCTTCCCCATTTTATTTTGTATAAGCCAAAGGCTTCGCATTAAGTTTTTTCATTTGATTAACATAATTGGAGTGGCGCATAATATATTAATACGATTTTTTTGCTTTTATTTAGTATTTAAAGAGAAGTTTACTTTAATTTCTAAATTTAAGGTTAATGTTTGCATTGATTAATAGATTATGCGTCGCATATATTTTATTTTTATTGTGTATGATGGTTTTTGTATGAATGAGTGTAATGTGTTCCACTTACCAATTTGTTGCAATTGATCTCGTACTAATGAAATATCTGCTTTCTTTGAGAGGGGTTTTGTACTCTCAAAGAATGTTTCTGTTTCGCCTACAGTTTGTTCTGATACAATAACACCATGTTTAATGTCTTCAATTTTCGTTGCTGTTTTATTCATTATTTGATTGGATGTGAATTTTGTTACAGATGATTCTGGTAGTGTTTCTGATTTTACCGGAACTTGTGTCTGTGTGACTTCAATGTTAGCTTTTACCTCACTTTCAACCCTACATATTATTTCATTTGGTTTATCTTCGCTTGCAGTTACTTCTGTTACCTCGAGTCCTTCGGTAGTTTTAAATCTTATTTTTGCGTGAGCTTCAGTGGTTTTTGTTTCCGCATCAAATACTTTTTCACTTTCTTGTATTATCGTTTCTTTACCTTCTATACTTTCGAATGGAATTTGTTTTACTTCAGCAGTAATTTTTTCAGGAATTATCTGTTTCTCAATAGTTTGTGTAATGTTCGATATTAATGTTTCAGATATTTGTGGTGCTGTTTTTCCTTCTATATTGATATCTGCATGATATTTCTTTGTGGTGTCATGCACAGTTATGGCGATTTCTTTTTCAGCACATGTCACTTCTGATACGGATATTGTTTCTAAGTGATCTTGAACAGATTTACCTTCAACTTTGTCTGGTAAATGAGTTTGTTCTATATTTGTTGTTGTATTAACTGGAATTACTTCAGTACTTTCAGGAACTTCAAAGGCTGTAAATTGAGGCGCAGCTTTAGCTTCTGGCATTTCTTCATATTTTTCAAATGTTATTTCTTTTTCACCAGGTATCGTTTCAGATGTAACAACGAAATTCATTTTTTCTACATTTTTAAAACTAATTTGTTCATCAGCTTTCTCCGGCTTAGGTAATTCTTCAGCGACTATTGCAGTTTCTACTTGAAGCGTTTCAGCCACATTGCTACTAATCACGCTGGATTCAGCAACTTTTTCTTCAGTCTTAAATTCTTCATTCAATTCTTTTTCGTTTTCAGAGATTTGAATTTGAGTAACCATTAGTGGTGATATTTCGTCTACATTAAGATATCCAGTTTTGAAATGTGGCAATTCTGACTGTGTCAGTATCGCTTCACTGTTTAATGTAACCGTATCAAGTATTTGAGCTATATCTCTGCCACTGACATTGGTTTTTGCAGTTTCTTCTTTAATATCATATGTTTTTTCTAATGTACTTTCAGTATCATTTGCGATTGATTGAGAAACTATAACTGATGTTAATTCTTCAATTACCAATTCTCCCAATGTAGATTGTGGTAAAGATGTGTCATTAAGCTGCTGAGTCTTTGTTGATGTAATGATTTCTTCTGTTTGCAAAGCTTCAGAGTACGTAACTTGTGTTGATGCCGTTTTACTAGTAGGTGCTGTCTTTTCTTCGTATTCAGCTAAATTATCTGTTACTTGAATTTCGGAAACACAAATGTGCTCTTCTGGACGAATTGTAGGTTTTGCTATTGCAGTTTCAGGTTGATTAGGCGCTATATATTCGGCTTCAGAATCTTGAACTATTGTACTAGATGTAATTCCTAATTCTAATGGAAGTATATTCTTTTCTGCAAACTTGGTCTGAGGTTTAGAATCGGTTTGATGTACGGTTTCTTTTTCTGCTGCAGTTACTTCTGATGTGAAAATAGGTACGTTTATTTCTAAATTAATTTCAGCATTGAAACTATTTAATTTTTCCACTGCTAACTCTGATTCCTGTGTCTGCGAATCTATAGTTGAAACTTTCAGACTTTCTAGCAGTCTGATACTTTCTGATGCTTCATAAGTGTCTACTTTACGGTCCGGATAATAAATATCTTCACTTTCTTGTATAGGCTGTTCTTCAATTATCACTGCTTCATTTTCAGTGGATATTTCAATTTTCGCTGTTTGTGAACCTGATATTTTGTCTGGTATATAATCACCTTCTTTTTCAGGTGCATGTATTTCTTCGGTAAAATGTTGTTTTTGTTCGATAATGGATTGGGTCGCAACTTCTCCAGAAGTCTTTAAGTCTGATTTATATTGTCCGGGTGTATCGCTCACATAAATTTCTTCTATTTGAAGAGGTTCTATTTCATCTACTTTTACTTTAGGTTTTATTGTGACAGGCTTTATTTCTTCTAGATCATCTTCTTTTTGTTCTTCTTGTACTTCTGTTATTGCTAGACTTTGTTGAGAAATAATTGACGTTTCTGCTAGTACTGTTTTTGGTGTTTTGTAGGTTTCAGATTCAGTTTCAGCTTCATTTATAGTTATTTCACTTATAGTTTTCGCCTCTTGTAATGTCAGTATTATTTCAGCTTGATTAACTAATTCTTTAGTTCTAATTTCTAAATTAGTTGGTGTTGCTTCATTAGCTTCAATTTGATCGATTATTATACCTTCGGCCTGCGTTATTGATTTAGTAGCTTCAACTGTAGAAGGAATTGTACTTATTAAACTTTCAGTAGTTACTTGAGAAATAATTTCTGATGATTCAGCAACTTTATGACTGTCATATGTTGTTTGAGCTGTTTGGGAGATTATTTCTTCCTGTTTGTAGTATTTTCCTTCCTTGTCTGAAGTTATGATCTCGGATACTTGTAAACTATGATCTTCTTCGAAGGACACATCAGTTTTCTTTTCTTCGGGTTTCACAAAATCACTTAATAATGTTTCTGTATCGGCAATAGATATTTCTGACGTAACCACACTATCGAAAGTAAGATGACTTACTTCTGCGGAAATAGTTGGCAATTTGCTGGATTCAAAATAGTTAACATTGTTTTCTGGAGTAACTTCGTCCGATTGTGCAACCACATGAGCAGAAATACTTGTTGTTGCAGACTTTGATGGAGTTTTTTCCGAAGGAGACAAATCGCTTTCTTTTTCTTCGGCAACAATAGTTGTTATATGTACGGGTTCGCCAGTTTCAAATAATATGTTTGCATTTTTATTTGGAATAGGTATTTCGGAAAATGGACCTTCTGCCTCCTGTATTAATGTTTCTTGAATCTGAGTTGATTGGTAAGGCAGCAAGATTTTTTCTGGTTTAAAATCAAGAACTTTTTCTTGAACTAAATCTTGTAATCCAGTGGTACTAAGAATTTCAAAAGTCGAAGCAACCTTTTTGAGGTCATAGTCAATTGTGGCTTCACTAGTAATATACTTTTCTTTTTCAATAAAATTGCCTTCTTTATCTTGAGTATCTATTACAGTGACCTGAATGTGTTTTGCTTCCTCAAAAGCCACGTTACTTAATTTACCATCAGGTTTAATATCAACGGTTAACGGTGTTTCTGTTTCCGATAGAGTTATTTCAGTTTTTTGCGCAATATCAAGACCGCTTTGTTGTGCTTTTGCAATTTCAGTAGTAAAAACTTCTTCTTTAATTGCGTCTACATTATTTGAAACAATAATTTCTTCTGTTACAGGTACATCGTGAACTTTCGTAATACTTGGAGTAATGTTTTGAGTCAAGGGTAAAGATTCTATGCGGCAAGTATCCTCCTGTAACAAATATGATCATCGTACGTATTATTTAAAATTCGATTTATAAATATTATATATAAAAATATTAAATTTTATTTGAATAAGAAAAAAAAATCGACTATAAAAATTTACAAACGGTATACATTTGATTAAATCACAAGTGAGTCATTTTCAATTTGATCTGTTAAAAACAAAGACTGTTAATAATTTTGTTTCGTGATTTCTCTGATACGTACAAACTCTATTTGATTTTCAGATTAGAACTTTATGCAATTTGTTTAAAAATAATTTGCTTTGCTGGGACGATAACTCTCACATACTTGCTTGTCGCACTATTTGCATAATATACTATTTTTCAGTTACAGATAAAAAGTCACTAACAATTATCTAATTTTAATAAATATTGTATATCAACTACTTTAAAACTTGACTCACAAGTTTCATATTAAATCGTACAAAAAGAGCGCCTGATCTCCAGATCATGATGCAATTGTAGGAAGGTATTTTTGAAACAAAAAAGGATAAGATTTTGTAAAAAATGTAGCAGAAATTTTTATATAGGAAAATTTAAATATCTCCAAAAATATCTTCAATTTGAGACTAGCCACATTAAACATTTTTATTCATTCCAAAGTTATGCTTAATTAAAAAAATGCTGATAGAACCTCGTCAAATATCGACTGGAATTAACATATAAAAACTGCTCAAAATTTTATACTATCATTTAATCGTACAAAATTTGGGGAAAATAAAGATTTTTTAATACACTCAATCTTATATTAAAGCTACATACTTTAATTCCGTTTCTTATTAACTACGCTAAAACTTTTAGTTCTGAAGATATTTAAGTATTCTTAAACCCGAATTCCCCCAGATTTTTGAAAAAAGAGTCACTTCTTCACTACTACGTCTCCCAATGGACAAAATGGTAAGGTAAGTATCTGTTTTATTTTGATTAAAAATACTTTCCTACAATTATGGTAATTTTTTTTTATTATCAAAGTGCTTTTGAAGTATTGTAGTATTTATTACCTTATTAAGTATTGTAGTAACTTCATTAATGGTTAAATTTTCAGAAATCGCTATGTCTACATCAGCGTGCTGTAGATTGGGCTGTAAGTCTATTTCTTTGGATTTTTCAGTTTCGGCAACATTTGTTTCTGTAATAATTAATTCTTCAAAAGCTTCTTGATGGGGTAAAGCTATGCCGGTAATAAGACTATCGCTAATAACATCTGCAGTACTCTGTTCCGTTAAAGTTTCTGATTTAATAGCGATAGTATGAGCTGAAATATTTAAAATAGCAGTGGCATCTTGAGGTTTTGTAGTTTCAATAATATTAGGTTGTTCTCGATCGCTCGTTATAATTTCTAAGGTAGTTGCTCCAAGTCTAGCGTCAGTCAACTCAACAGCAGCTACTTTTTGACTTGGCTGAATACTTTCTTGATAAGTATCTTCTTTTTCCGCTAGTTGTTGAAGGCTGACTGTAATACTTTCCAATGGAATTTGAGATGGAATAATATTTTTCTCCACGGGTTTTTCTGAAAGTAAGTCTTCTGTTGAAGATTCACTTCTAACATATTCTTGCGAGGCAACAATTTGAGTAGAATAACTTGTCGTAGCTGTAGATTCTTTCATTTCTAAAATAGAATCAAACTGAGTCTCTTTTTCTGTAACCAGAATTTCAGTAGTATGAATACTATCTGATTCCCTGATTGCCAAATCAGCTTTCTTTAATTCAGGAAGGATTCCTTCTTCTGCAGGGGAGATATTTTCTATAGGATATATTTCTCTCACCATCATTCCTTCATGATCATTACTAGTTAACCTCGCCGTTACTTCATCTGGAATGTCCTTTGTAACTGGTATGATATCATCAATTAAATGTGTTTCACTTATTTCTACAGGTATTGCAGGTATAGCGGGAATCTCTTCTCCAGTATGACTTTGTGGCAAATCATAAGTTCTATAAAGTCCTTCTTTTTCTCCATAAGTCATTTGAAGAACTTCGACACCTTTTTTCTCATTAAACACTATATGAGAAGTTCGTTCTTCTGGTTTGATTTCATCTTCTCGAATATTTTCTTGATCATGAATTAGTGTTTCTTGTACAACTTTCGCTTCGGTAGTCTCAAAAGTTACATTACTACTTTCAGTAACATATTTTAATATATCTGTAAATTCTGCTGTGTTATCAGCAGTTTGAATTTCAGAGATGCTAATGTACTCTTCTGGACGAACGGAAGTTTCTGCAATCGCAGAACTTGGTTGACTGGGGCCTACATATTCTCCTTCAGAATCTTGAACTGTTGTACTTGAAATGATGCCTAACTCTAATGGTAGAATAGTTTTTTCAGCTGATTTCAATTCTGGTTTTTCATCGGGTTGGTACAAATTTTCTTTTTCGACTACAGTAGTCTCTGACGTCATAATAGGTATGATAGCTTCTAAATCTATTCCAGCTTTGAACTGTTTTACGTCTTCAACTTTTAGTTCTGATTCCTGACGCTGTGAATCAACTGTTGAAACCTTGATACTTTCAAATAGATTCACCCTTGGAGTAGCTTCGAAAGAATCAACTTTACGATCTGGATAGTATACATCTTCTTTTTCTTGAATTGGCTGCTCACGAGTAATTGCTGCTTCACCGCCAGGCGAAACTTGGATTTCAGCAGTCTGCGAGCTTGGTAATTTATGTGGGATATATTCTCCTTCTTTTTCAGGTGCATGCATTTCTTCAGTAAAATGCTGTTTTTGTTCTATAATTGAAGTAGTAGCTGTATCTGTAGGGACCACTTTATCTTCATATTTGCCTGGTTGATCAGCAGCAAGAACTTCCTCTACTTGAATAGATTCTATTTCATCAAATTTAACTTTAGGTTTTGTTGTTACAGTTTTAAATTTCTCCAACTCATCTTCTTTCATTTCTTCTTGAACTTCCATAACAGTAAGGCTTTGTTGACTAATGACTGATGTTTCTGCTTTTACTGTAATTGGTGCTTCATAGTTTTCAGATGACGCTTCTTTTTCGTTTAATGTAGTTTCGCTTATTGTTTTGGCTTCTTGTAAAGTTAATGATATTTCAGCTTTATTAAATGATTCCATACTTTTAACTTCTAGATCTGTTGGTTTTGCTTCAGAAGCTTCAACTTCACTAATAATAAGTCCTTCAGATGGTGTTACTGTTTTAGATGCTTCTACCAAAGTCGGGCGCTTATCATCTACTTTACCAGTTGCGATTTCTGGAGTAACTTCTAATAATTCGGCTACTTTGTGACTGTCATATTTAGTGTCTGCAACTTGTGAAATAATTTCTAACTGTTTTTCATATTTCTGCTCTTTGTCAGAAGGTATAGTTTCAGTTACTTGTAAACTCAATTCCTCTTCAAAAATTATATCTGTCGATTTTTCATCTGGTGTTATGAAATCGGTAAGTGATGACTCTGTATCACCTGTGGCTACTTCCGATGTAACAATGCTGTGGTATGGAATATGATCGACTTTAGCAGAATCTGTTGCAGATTTTTTGGATTCAAAGTAATCAATATTATTATCAGGAGTGATTTCACTAGCTTGAGCAACACTATGAGCGGTAATGCTTGTTAATGCAGACTTTGTTTCTATTTCTGCAGGTATCTCCATGTCTCTTTCTTTTTCAGTTGCATCAACTGTCGTAATACTAAGTGACTCTTCAATTTCGAAAGTAATTTCTGCGTTTTTGTTAATAATTGTAGTTTCGCAGAAAGGTTTTTCAGTTTCTTGTACTAATATTTCTTCAACCTGCGTTGATTGATAAGGTAACAAAGAAGTTTTTGGTAAAACATCTATAACATTTTCTTTTGGTAAATCACCTAACTCATTAGAACTTACAATTTCTAAAGTCGAAGCAACTCTTTGTGCATCGTAATCAATTGTTGCTTTATTAGTATCAAATTTCAGTTTTTCTGTGAATAGTCCTTCTTTGTCTTGCGGGTTGGTTATAGTAACTTCCACGCTTTTCTTTTCTTCAAATGTAATCTCGCTTGTTTTACTTTCTGGCGTAATTGCTAAAGTTAAAGGTGCTTCCATTTCGGATGGATTTATTTCGATCTTTTCAGCGATATCAAGGCCGCTTTGCATTGCTTTAGCTAATTCGGTTTTTGGAATATCTTTTTTCAATTCGTCAACATTATTTGCTACAATCGTTTCTTCTGTTTGCGGTACATCATGTGCTTGTGTAATGTTTGGAGTAACCGTGTGTCCCGAAGGCAAAGTTTCTGCATAATATTCATCTTCCTATAATATAAACATAAAAAAATTATTAAAATATAATAAAAATTAATAAAAATACATATGTTTATTAAGTTATAAGATTTTCTTGAAGTTAAGTAATTGAATAAATATTATTTGCGCCAAAAATTTAAAAATAAGTACTAAAATTTTCTTTTTTTTTAAAACTTAAAAAGGTTTTTTTAAATAATATTTCAAATTACAATTCAAAATTTCGTAATTTAAGTTTTATTTGTAATAATTATACACACCTTAGAAAGTACTGTTGTAAGTTGATTAACTGATAAAATCTCCGATACTGTAACATCTATATCAGCTTTTTGAGATTGGGGTTTAATATCCATCTCTTTCGGCTTTTCAGTTTCGGCAATAGTCGTTTCTGTAACGATTAGTTCTTCAAAAGCTTCTTGACGAGGTAGAGCTATACTAGTAGCGGGTTTATCAGAAATAACATCCGTAGTATTTTGTTCCGTTAATGTTTCTGATTTAATTGCAATAGTATGAGCCGAAATATTTAAAGTAGCAGTCACATCTTGAGGCTTAACTGTTTCAACAATGCTTGGCTGTTCTCGGTCGCTAGTTATGATCTCTAATGTAGTTGCTCCAGGTCGAGCTTCTGTCAATTCAATTAGAGCTACTTTTGTACTTGGCTTAATATCTTCTCGATAAATGTCTTCTTTTTCTGCTAGTTCTTGAATACTGACTGCAATACTTTCCAGTGGTATTTGAGATGGCAGAATACTTTTTTCTACAGGTTTTTCTGGAAGTAATTCATCTGTAGGTGACTCAGTTCGCACGACTTCTTGAGTTGCAACAATTTGCGTAGAATATGAAGTTGTCGCGTTACTTTCATTCATTTCTAATGTCGAATCATATTCTGATTCTCTTTCGGTAACTATTATTTCTGTGGTTCGAATACTATCCATTTCATCAATTGTCAAATCAGCTTGCTTTAACTCTGGAAGAATTTCTTTCAGTGTAGGCGCGACATTTTCCATTGGAACAACTTCTCTAATTGACATTCCTTCAAGATTGTCACTAGTAATTTTTGCCTTAGCTTCGTCTGGCACATCTTGAGTAATGACACCAGTACTATCAATTAATTGTGTTTCATTTATTTGAGAAGAGATCAGAGAATGTGTAGGCACCTCTTTTCCTTTGTGACTTTCAGGAAATTCAAGCAATTTGTAATCTCCTTCTAACTCAGCGTACGTAGTTTGAATTACTTCTAAGCCTTTGATTTCATCTACAATTATTTGAGTGAAAAGTTCCTCAGCTTTAACATCGTCTTGTAAAATATTTTCTTGATCATGAATTAATGTTTCCTGAATGAGTTTTGCTTCAGTTGTTTCAATAGATACATTACTATTTTCTGTAAGATATTTTATAGTTTCTTTATACTCTGCAGGAAAATCAGCTGTTTGAACCTCTGAAACACTAATATATTCTTCAGGTCGAATATTAGTTTCTGCGATCATTGTTGTTGGTTTAGTTGGACCTACATATTCTCCTTCAGAGTCTTGAATCATGGTACTAGAAATAATTCCTAGTTCTAATGGTAAAATAGTTTTCTCTGCTGATTTCAGTTCCGGTTTTTCATCAGGATGATATATGTTTTCTTTCTCTACTGCTGTTGTTTCTGAAGTGAAAATAGGAATATTTGCTTCCAAATTTATTTCAGCCTTAAATCTTTTTGATTCTTCAACTGTTAATTCAGATTCATGATGTTGCGACTCGACACTTGATACTTTAATGCTTTCAAAGAGGCTAACGCTTGGCACAGCTTCGAAAGAATCAACTTTACGATCTGGATAGTACACGTCTTCTTTCTCTTGAACTGGCTGTTCGCGAGTAATTGCCGCTTCACCGCCAGGCGAAACTTGGAGTTCAGCAGTCTGCGAGCCTGGTAATTTATGTGGGATATATTCTCCTTCTTTTTCAGGTGCATGCATTTCTTCAGTAAAGTGCTGTTTTTGTTCTATAATTGAAGTAGTTGCTACTTCTGTAGGAACTATTAATTCTGGATAGTATTTACCAGGTTTATCTGCAGTATAAATTTCTTCTACTTGAAGTGATTCAATTTCATCAAGCTTAACTTTAGGCTTGCTTGTTATAGTTTTCATTTCTTCTAACTTATCTTCTTTGAGCCCTTCTTGAACTTCCGTAATAAAAAGACCGTGCTGAGAAATAACTGTCGTTTCTGCTTGTGCTGAACTAGGTGCTTTGTAATTTTCAGACAATGTTTCTTTTTCATTTGGTGTCATTTCACTTATAGTTTTTGCTTCTTGCAAAGTCAATATAATTTCAGCTGTATTTGATAATTCTTTAGGTATAATTTCTAAATCTGTTGGCTTTGCCTCTGAAGCTTGAATTTCATTTACTATAATTCCTTCAGAAGGAATTACTGATTTATCTGCTTCTACTGTTACAGGTTGAACTGAATCAGTAAGTTGTTCAGTTTTATTTTGAATGATGGTCTCTGCCGTCGAATAAGATTCAATAAGCATTATTGAAAGTGATGCTTTTCTAGTATTTGGTTTTTCAGTAGAAAATTGATCAAGATTATATTCTTCAATTGGGTGATGTTCTTCCACTAGTGCTACTGTTGTATCTAAAGCGATATTTGCTTTTTCATCCTTTGTTTTAGTAGGTGCTTGATCAATTGCTCTATTAGTTGCAATTATTTCATTTTGCTGACTTGGAATGTTTACTAACAAAGAAGAGATGGGTGTATCTTGTAAAATTTCGAACTCCTCTATCTCTTCTAGAGATAATTCGTCTTCTCCGATTTTTGGCCTCTTAGGTTTTAATACTTTTTTCTTTTGTATTAATTCCGTTTCTATCTCTTCCTCTTCCTCTTCTTCCTCTTTTTCACCTTCTTTCTTTAATTTTATTTCTACTTGTTCCGTTATTTTATCTGGCTTTTTCTTCTTTTTAGTAACTTTTTCATTTACATCAATTTTTACAATCGATTCTTCAATTTTTTCGATATCTTGTTGATCTGTAATTCGATCATCTCTAGTACCCAGTTCTGTGTCTTCAATTTCTACAATTTCTACCCCCTCTTCCCTACTTTGAAGTGTATCATCAACTTGATCTTGTTCCTTTACTTTTGTATCTTTTCGTTTACGCAATGTGATGTGTGCCTGCCGAGTGTCCTCGTATTCTGTGAAAAGTATGTGAGATTGTTAGGTGTGCGAGATTATGTGTATTATTATCAATTTTTGGCTCAGCTATGACAGACAAATACAGTACTTGCGTAAAAGTGAAATAATATCTGCTCAGAACAGTAATTAACATTAAAAAATACTTTATACGAGAAAAAATTATTATTGGACAAAAATGCAAAATCTCACGCACATGCGTGTTGTTGGACTTTCACATATATATCTTGCAATTTATATTAATGTGAACTTATGGTACCATTATGCTGTAAAATAAGTTCACATATTTTTCAAATGTATGCGTGCAAGCCAGCGAATTATGAAATGTGTATCTGAATTATGATTTTCTGACGTAGAAATCTTAAATTTCCTCTTGTATATATTGACTGTGTTTTTAGGGGAATATGAAGTCAAACCAATTTATTTTATATAAATTATAACTAAATTTGATTATGTACAAATTAATAATAATTATTAATAATTATATAATTAATAATTATTTATAAATTAATGATTATACAAAATCAGCATTTTGTAAATTAAAAACTTGTTTTTAATAAGAATGTTAGATTAGGTAGAAGTATGTTTGAAAACTTTGTAAATATTGCATTTGATTGTATTTTTAATCTTTTTGTGAAACAGTGTTTTTGGTTTTACTTACTTTTAAAGCAATGTTAGAGGCGAAGCTTTGAAAACTATCTTGATATAAAATTGGGCAAAGGGAAATAACATTATTATTAAGTTTTATAATTTTTTATTTTATAAAAAGATTATCTAGGATACTTTTCATAATTAAAAAAAGAGGATCTGCGCATGGAAAGCATAGCGGCGTAAGCAAAAATTCACTGCTATATTTCGTTCAAGAAAACTTCATGCATCTGAAAGAATATAAAAATAAATTTACGCAGCTAAAATAGAGCTAAATTATTTATTAGAAATATTTAAAATATTTTAAATGCACTGATAAATTTCTAAGTAGACTAATAAAAATGCGTTTGTATCCATACTATTTACTTAAATATTCGCCAAAATTAAATTAAACCAATTTTCTTTTGAAAATTCAAGGTATAGCATTCAATAGAATTAAATCGAAAACAGGCTTCAATTTTCTATTAAAATTTAAGAGAATATTATTAAATTTTTTATTTACGTTGCACAGTAATTTTATTATTAGTATAAATACACTCATTAAATTTAAAAGATAATATTTTCAATATTTCGTGCGTCTATCTTTAACTTTTTCAAAGAAGAAATTTGTTTACTACACAGATGAATAAATGAAGAATAAGCTTGAACTTTCAAAATAAAATCTTTATTATTTCTCACTTTCAAAAAATACAAAAATTGCTGCTATTATTTCAAAAAAACTTAAGGTATTAAAAGCGAAGCAAAAGTTTAAATTAATAATTATAAATCTTAAATAATTAAAGATTCGTAAAAGATAATATACTAAAAAGAATTGCAAATCTTCACTTTTTAAGTGAAGAAAATTAAAGCATCTACTTTCGTGCAATAAAATATACATTTGTATATCAAACCTTTAATTTCTCGAACATCCTGTTTCTGCACAACCTTTTTATCTTCTCTCCTCTCTGTAAACAAATATAGTTTTTTTGGAATATTGATTCGAAGGGATTGTCAATAACATTGGAAACAAATAATGCAAATTAACAAATTAAGAATAATTAAAATTAGTTTTTTATTTCACATTCATTTACAAAATATGCTTACTGACTAGTAGTATTTAAGTAAAAACAAATATTATATGAATATACTCACTCTATTATACACACTTACATGCAAGACAGCAACTCAATACGCACAACAAAATTTTACAAACAAAAATATTTATATCGTCCTATGCCACTATTAACTCTTCCAAGATGACTTTTTTTTAATGTTTCGCATTAATATCATAAATAAATATTTTGTTAAATACAAATAAACCTTATATTTGTCATCTAGGAAAATTTAATAAAATTAAATAAGCATTATTAATACATTAATATTATAACACAACTTAACACATTATATTATTAGCTTATAAATTTGTATAAGCGTCCTTACAAAACATACTTGATTTATAACAGTTCATAAAGACACGTTATATTAAAAAATTATTTTTTAATTGCTCATAGTAAGTGAGATACTTAATTATTTAATAAAAATATTAAAATTAATTTTCAAAACTTCTTGAATTTTATGTAATGGATTTAAACAAAAATATTATGAAGCAAAATGCGGACGTACATGACTATCTTTTGATTTTCATCTGTTGCATTATTTGGCTTTGCATATAAATTCAAATCACACTCTAACAACTTACCCATTACATGGACTTCAGTTTCTTGGATAATCTCAACTCTTTCTGTAGTTTGCTCACTCTCAATATGCTAAAATTATATTTTTGATTAGTTTCTATTTATTTATTTTGATTTTTTATAATATTTTAGTTCTTATTAAATTTACCTCTGTTATTTCAGTGACTTCCCAAGCTCGAGGTCGGAAGTCTTCTGGTGTGAAATTTGTGATTACTTCTTCAACAGTTGCATGTTGTAATTCTACCATCTTCATAAAAGCTCGGAAACCAACAGTTGCAGCAACGATACTTTCATCTGTCGTGGTTTCTTCGGTAAGTACTTGAGTGATCAATGGTCCGTGACCTTTTCTTTCGACAAGTTGTACTAAAGCATTTTGTGCATCAGGTGTTTTAAGTGCAGGAAATTTATCAGTTTTATATAAACTTTCGTTTATTTCATAAACCGTGACACCTTGACGAACTAAAAATCCTATTGTTGCCAATTCTCGAAGCGGCTCTTCTCCAGGTCCAAATTCTGGAACCTTAAACATTTCCATAATTTCTTCCACTTCTCGGGCAATATTTTGCTTCTGCTCTTCGATAATTTGCTCGACAGTCACTTCGCTAACTTCTTCTTTTTCAGTCACCTTGGTTTTTTCGGGTTTCTTCTTTTTCTTTCTGATTTCGCGGACACCAGTTTCAGTATGAACTTCAGATACAGAGACAGTTTCAAATGTTTCGGAAGTTATTTGGGCGCGGTCAACTATCGTATCTACTACAAAGTCAGGTGCTGTATCTTCAGTAGTTGTTTCTAAGACGACGATACCTTGCTGTTCTTCTATTACTTTTTCAGCTTTTTCATCTGACTTTGGTATTTCTTTCCGTTGCTTGTCATCTACTTGTTTCATACTTGGAGTTGTTTCCGTTATTACTGGTTCTTGAACAGGAATAACTTTCTTCGCTCGTGATAACTTAAATACAAATATTTAATATTAATAGAAATTAAAATAAAATAATTATAATAAAATAATTCAGATATATTATAGTAGAAAATACTAAAAGAAAAATTATGTTTTCAAAATGAGCAAATTTAAAATTGCCGTCCTTTCTAGTTTTAAATTACCTTGTGAGGTTTTTCTTCAATTATTTCTTCGCTCTCTAATAGTTGCGTTTCTTGAGTGTCTACAATTTTCCTAAAATAAAATATGGTTTTAAAAAGGTTATTATAAAACATTCTATTTTTTTGGGCTGATTCTAAATATTTTGAAAATTAAAACTAAAATAATTGTTTTTCAGCTGTTTTAAATGCTATTTTTCTATAAAATTCAATTTTAATGTAACTTACTTCTCTTCTGGTTGTTCTTGCGGCACTCCTTTTTCTTTAGTTACGGTTTTCTTATCAGGCTTAACTCGCTCAGACTTAATCTTTTCTTTCACTTCCTTTGCTTTCTTCAATTCTGGCTTCTTTTTCTTACGTGGTTTTTCTACTTCTTCGAGAACTGTCTCTTCAGTTTCGACTTCATCTACGGGCTTGGATGGTCTTCCAAGTGAATCTTAGGACAATTAAAATTTATTTTAGAAATCAATGCATTTATCGTGGGTGGATTCCATGACATTTAATGTTTTATTTTAAAATACCTTTCACTTGCAATTTTGCTTTGCTTGTGGCTAATCCTATGTCGCTGGTAGCTTTGCAAACGTATATTGCAGCATCTTCATGAGTAGCCTCTGATATTACTAATTGTGTTTTATTTTCCTCTTCAAAAATTTTAATTTTAACATTATCTGTATTTAATATCATCTTATCGTTTTTGAACCAAACGATATCTGCAGGTGAAGATTTACATTAAAGTTATTAAATTGTTCAGATATTACGTAGAGACATAATGAAAAATATAGGTTTGTAATTATACAACAATTTACCTGGAGTAGGATTACCGGAGTATATGCATTCAAATACAACAGTCTCACCTTCTTGAACGTAAGTGTCTGTAAATTCTTGGATGAATCGAGGAACTGATTGGGTGGCTGAAAAATAGATTTAGTTATTTTTTGATCATTGCTATTTTTATCTTTGTTTACTTTTACCTGTTGGTTTGTTTAATAACTGTTGAATTGTGAACGTGGACCAATAGTCAGTAATCTATTAACAAACAAAACAACACACCATGCAACATAACATGCTAAATAAATTGCTTAACTCGCAAAAAATAGTTAATAAAAAATTAATGTTCTTTTCTAATATTTAAATAAAAATTAGGTAATTGTTAATACAAACAAACATACCTGACATTGTTCCTCGTTCGTCTTCGCTATCTTGTCTAGTATTAACTTCAGAATGTGAGATATTACCAGCTAAGCTAAGATCACCACTACATTGACTTTCAAGCAATAAAAATTCTTGAAGTTCTTCTTGACTATCAGCGGTATGAAGTTGTTGAAAGCCTTCTAATTCTATTTCTCTTGGCTCTAAAGGATACATTTTCGGATCCACTAATGCTTTTAGCCTTTGATAATTACTATGAAACTTTCGAGGAACAGGAATGCGAGATTTTGGATAGGTATGATATTTTCTTTCGAAGTCGTATTTAATCGAAAAGTCGTCCGCTTTCTTTTTATCTTTTGAATGCAAAGGTTTCCCAACTGAATTATTAATAGAACATGAAAATTGTTTACTGTGACTAGTGCTACTTGTTGATGTTTCACTGTTCTCTTCGATTGGAGATAAATAGAAACTTCTAGAGGTACCATCCAAGTGAAATAAGTTTTTATTTTCGTAATATTCAGCATCGATCGATCCTTCATATTTCGGTGGAATCTCAGTAAAGTCTAAGATTATTTGATCATTTGGACGTACTCTTCGAGATTTTATTTCAAAATAATTATTGTGAAGATATTTTTTAATATTTTTATCTTTTGAATTTTCTCTAGTACGTCTTCGCTCGTTTAGAAGAAAAGATTTGTTTGATCTAAATGGTTTAATTGTTTCTTTAAGTTTTACACGTTGTATTTTTGAAGAAGATAACTTAATCTTTTTTCGTTGATCTGAACTTGCTTTTGAATGCATGTTAAGTTTTCTAACCGGTACATGACTTGTAATTCGTTTTTTATTGAAAAACTCAAGCTTTCTTATTGAACCTATTCTTTTTTTTCCTTTACTTGCCATTGTTTTAGATATGAATTTTGATTCTAAATTAGTTTCTGAAGGTTTTTGCGCAATACTTTCATTATCTTTTTTGAAATTTAGGTTTTCTGACGGTGGATCTCTTACATTGGGATCATAAAATCCCTTCAAATTTATGCAACTTCTATCTCTAGTTTGAAAAATAATTTCTATGGACTTTGATTGTTTTGCCTGTTCTTCCGAAGAAAACATTTGAGAGACTTTTTTTGGTGAAAAATATTCATAAGATTTACATCTAGGCGAATCCTCAATATTTGTTAAAGTTTTTGTTGAAGATTGTTCGCTTACGACTGTTGAACTGTCAAGAAATGATGATGAACCTCCATGGTATAGTGTTTCTTCGTCTAAACTATCACTCGAAAATGCAAACATGCGAACACGCGTGCTTGAGTTATTTTCAGAAATCTTATTCTTACCTCGAAGAGCTTCTTGCATTTCTTCCATTTGCGTAACCCATTCAGGTTTTCGATATTCTTTCGTTCCAATAATTCCTGCATAATACAATAGCACAATGTAATAATAGAAATAAATAAATAATTATATAAATAAAGCAGTTTGTTAAAATTTAATCTTTTAAATTATTAAAGTTTTAAAAAATGCTAAAAATCCAAAATGCTAATTATTACTTCATTTCAATAAAAAATTGAAGTCAATTTAATTAATAATAACTTAAAAAAAATATAAAAAATTTTAAAAGTGTTGTTTATATTATTAATTGATGCATTATGATTAATAACATTGTTTGACATTGCATTTTGTTTGAAAAAATGTGTAATGATGTCGAGTATCAAGGAAATAATTATAAGGAAGGTAAAATTTTAAATACGCTGGCGATATTGCTTGTAGATTCTGCTGAAATAAACCTAAATTTCAGGTTATTAATAATTGTTTGAATTTAATTAATCCTTCATGTTAATGTTATCATTACGTAGATTGGAAACTGTTACCTTCTACAGATAAATAAGTAGTCGTAGTCGATACTCCTAAGGGATTGTGCGCTTCAAACACAATTTCACCTGTGTCGTCTTGATAAGTTTCAGTTATCGTTAAAATGGACGTCCCGTCTTCCAATTCTTCAATTTGGAATTCTTTTGACGGGTGAATCTCTAAACCTTGTTTGTACCACTTGCCTTCAGGTTTTGGTTTGCCCTTAACTTTAACTTCCAGCCTTCAACATTTTAGCATACGCAATTATTTAATTATTTGTGAATTTTTGTTATTATTAGAAGACGTAATGTTTGATGAGACTTACCTAGTTAATTCACCGTCTTTAGTAGGTATTAACTGCGGAAGTTTCTTGACTATCTCCGGTGCAGTCTCCTCTGTATCAGATTCCAAGGGTGTTTCCTTTAGACAAGTAAAATATGCATAATTAATACGAAAATTTTTATTTTTTTACAGGAAAGCACATAAAAAGCATTTTTTTGCAAGTAATCTAGAAACTTGTACGTTCAGAAACTTAAATATAGTTAAATTTTTTTTAAATATAAAATAAATATAAAATATACCTCTGGTGACAACAAATCTTCTTCAGATTCACTTTGACCAGTAATAAGAGAAGTGGCAATTGCTGAAGATGCGATTTCCGAGTCAGGAACGTATTCATACGCTATTTAAATACATTCATTAAAATATTATAAAATATTTTTATAAATATTTGTATAGATTAAATTTTTTTACTTAATAATTATTTTACCTTCAACTACTAAAGATGTTGTACATATAGCTTCTCCGACTTCATTAACAGCATAACACGTATATTCTCCAGCATCTTCTGGGAAAACTTCACTAATTGCTAAGCTACATACGCCTTCAGAGTCTTGTAAAATTGTAATTTGTTTTCCTTCATTAACTGGCTTTTTGTCGTGGAACCACTCAACTTTAGGTATTGGTTTTCCATGAACTACGCACGTGAGATTTATACTTTCGCCATCCATAACACGCACCGGGGAAAGACGTTTTACGAATGTAGGTGATATGAGCTCGACTGTTTCTTCCCACGGTATTTCTTGCAGATTAACAGTGGCTGTGCTTGTAACTGAACCAGCAACATTTTCAGCTCGGCAAGTGTAAGTGCCAGTAAATTCTGGTTTCACCTCTTTAATCATCAGTACTGATCTATTTTCTTTTGTAACTATACGTATTTCGTGTGATGTCTAAAAATAATAAATGTTTGGTATGAAAAAAAAAAACAAGAAATACTCATGTAAATTTTCAGAATTTAAAATATTTTAAAGTTGAGTTTCTTATGAAAACATTCTTACGTATACAATTAAAACAAAAATTAATAGTGAAAAACATTAATTTAACAAAATTATTATTAAATGCTAATTATAAAAATTAAAAATGATTGGTCTGTGAAAAAGTATAAAATAAGTCGCGATCAGTGGCAACATTTTTATAATTTGCTTACCTCGATGGGACGATTTTCATAGAACCACTGAAAAGACGCTGTTGGATAAGATTCCACGGTTGTTTCCATTATTACGACTTCTCCTTCAGCTACAAGCTGCGGTTGAATAGGTTGAATAAATCTAGGTGCCTTAACTTCATCTGGCTTATCTTCTTTTTCTTTTACAGAGACTGAACCGGAACTTCGTGCCTCTCCGACTATATTTTGTACACGTACTTCGTATTTTCCAGCATCTTTCTTTTTGATTTCTGGTATTTCAAGTTCAGCAATATTTTCATATGTTTTGATTACTTTGTCAGTCGATGGAGTAATTTCCATATTATTTCTGAACCATTTAACTTCTGGTTTAGAATCGCTTTCAAATTCGACTGAGAGAATTAAAGGTTCTCCACGTTGAGCCACAGAGGCAGGTAAGGGCCTTGTGATCTTGGGAGCATGAAGTATTTCCGGTTTCGATACAACCGCTGCATTGCTTATAAGAAGATTAGCTCTGCATTCTGCACGACCGAATTTATTAACAGCTCTAACGCGATAAATAGTTTCATCTTCCGGCGTTGGTTCCAGAATAGTTAATTTAGCTTCTCCTGATTCTGGTACGAAAGTAATTTCTGTCCTGCCTTTTTCAGGCTTGATTTCTAATTCACCGCGATACCATTTAACATCTGGCGTAGGATGCGCAGTAATTATACATTCCAGAGTGGCAGGTTTATCTTCTTCAACAACCAATGGTTTAATCGGAGTTATGAATTGAGGCGCCATACCTTCCTCTTCTTCTTCTTCTGAAAGAAACGTATTTAATAAAAAATGTGAAATAAATAAAAAAATATAAAGCACAATTTCGAGAACACAGAAATTACTCAAAAATATTAAATTGCTATATAAATTAGGGATGTATTTGTTATATTTATATTAGTTATACAATACTGATACAAACATTTAATGTTTAAAATAGAGAAAAAAATATTTTTTTCATGAGTTCTAAAAAAAGATAGCATCAAAAAATCTTATTAACAATTACTCAAAAATATCTATGCTTAAACACACACGAGCCACACAAATTTTATAATATTACTACCGAAAACAACTACAGTAGTAGCTTCTTTGATTATCTGTTTCGTTGATTCGATAGATTTCTCAACGGATTTTTCATCTTCCTCCTTTGGTTTCCGCTTGATTGTCTTCTTGCCGCGCACCCAAGGTATATGTGTTTCTTCGAAAGATTTCTCTTCTGGTTTCTCTTTAACAGGTTTTGCTGCTATAGACTTCGATGTTGATTTTTCATCAAGCGTTAATTCAATTAAAACTTCAGTTTTTTCAACGTCATCAATGTCCTCTTTGTCTTTAGGTGTTATCTTTTCATGTTCCTCTGTTGGTTTTTCTTTCTTGGGTATTTTGTCTTTTGGCTTTTTCTTTCCTCGCAGCCATGGAACGGCAGTCTCTTCTATCGTCTCTTCCACAACCTCTTCAGTATCTTTCTTCTTCACAACTGTTATGGTGTCTTCAACTATACGCTCCTCCTCTTCCTCAGTTACTTTCTTTGGCACTGGTTTAAGTGCTACTTCCGTCTTTTCCTCTTTTTCCTTTGGCGTTTTCTTAATAGGTTTCAATACGACTTCCTCAGTCTCCTTTACTTCTTCAACTACGGAAACTCGTTTTGTGGGTTTGAGTTTTATTTCCTCAGGCTTTTCCTCTGGCTTTTCAACCTTCTTTGGTACCTTTTTACCTCGCACCCACGGCAATTGAGTTTCTTCAGATGGTTTCTCGTCCGGTTTTTCTTCCGAGACTGCCGTAGGTACAGGTTTCTCCTCTTCTATTATTAATTCAGCAACAGCTTCTTCCTTTGGAAGCTCCTCTGCTGGCTTTTCTTTGCGTGGAATCTTTTCTTTCGGCTTTTTCTTTCCTCGAAGCCATGGAACGGCCGTCTCTTCTATCGTCTCTTCAACAACCTCTTCAGTATCTTTCTTCTTCACAACTGTAATGGTATCTTCAACTACACGCTCCTCCTCTTTCTCAGTTACTTTCTTTGGCACTGGTTTAAGTGCTATTTCTGTCTTTTCTGGGGTCTCCTTTGGCATTTTCTTAATAGGTTTCAACACGACTTCTTCAGCTTCCTTTACCTCCTCAGGTTTCGGTACTCGTTTTGTTGGTTTGAGTTTTATTTCCTCAGGCTTTTCCTCTGGCTTTTCAACCTTCTTCGGTACCTTTTTACCGCGTAACCAGGGTACTGCAGTTTCTTCAGCCACTGTTTCCTCTGGTTGCTCTTCAGGTAATTGTTTAGGCTCTAATTTTTGTGTTTCCTTTTTGTCCGTTATTTTTAGTTTAGCCGTCGTTTCTTCTGTTTTCTCGACCTCTAATACTTGCATATCTTCTGTTTCTTGGTACGGAGACTTTGGCTTTGGCTTTTTCTTTCCTCGAGTCCATGGTACTTTAGTTTCTTCAATGATTTCTTCCTCAACGATTTCCTTATCCTTCATCTTTACTACTGTAATAGTATCTTCAACAGTTTTTTCTTCTGCTTTTTCAGTTACTTTTTTAGGTATTGGTTTCAGAACAACTTCTTCTGATTCCTTTTCTTCCTGTGGTTTGGGCCCACGCTTTGTTGGTTTAAGAACAACTGATTTAATGTCTTCTATTTGTTCCTCTGGTTTCTCTATTCTTTTAGGTGTCTTTTTACCGCGTAACCAGGGTGCTATAGTTTCTTCAGCCGGTGTTTCCTCTGGCTGCTCTTCAGGTAATTTTTTAGGCTCTAATTTGTGTGTTTCTAAGGTTTTTTCTTCATCTAAAGTTAGTGTTTGCTTATCTTCCACTTTTTCATATGGCGTCTTCTTCTTACCTCGTTTCCAGGAGCCAGGAGTTTCGTCTAATATTTGTTTTTCATCGACTTTTTCCCTTTTTTGTACTTCTAATATTCGAGTATCTTCTGTTTCTTGATAAGGAACTTTACCCGTTGGTTTTTTCTTTTCTTGTCGCCATTTTATAGTAGTATCTTTTACTTCTTCTTCAACTATTTCTGTATCTTGCTTTTTACTTTCTACCGTTTCTGTCACTATGCGTTCTTTAGCATCTTTAGGTGTTGGCTTAAGATCCACTTCTGGTTTCTCTTCTCTGTCTTTGGGTATTTGTTTTGTTGGTTTAAGAACTACTTCTTCTATTTGTTCTTTAGAAATTTCCTTCTTTTCCACTGTGGCTTTTCTTAGACTAATTTTTTCTTGTGTCCACGGTTTTATTTGTTCAGGTTTGTCTTTTGGAGTTATTCTTCGCCTTTCACTTATGCTCTTATCAATATTTAATACTTGAGAGTCTTCTTCTTCAGCGTAAAATTCTGATTGGGATGTAATTGTTTGACTGTAACTATCGTCTTCTTTTTGTATCGATTTAAGATCAACTTTTTCTAATAATGGTTTTTGTATGTCTTTCTTTTCTGGTTTAGTAGGTTTAAGTGCTACTTCTTCTAATGTTTCTTTTGGCAACGGTCTTTTCTCTGGCTTTGAAGGGCGAAGTGTTATTTTTTCGTCTTTCCATGATTTCTCTTCTTCTGTTTTTGAAGTTATTTCAAGGTAAGAATGATCTTCTTCTTCTTTATACTCTCGAGTAACATGTTCTTCTGTCAAAAGCTTTTGCAAAATTAAGTCGTCTCTAGTAACTTCCTTTGGTACAGGTTTCAGTTCAACGTGTTGTATGCTTTCTCGGCGAATTTCTCGTTTTTCAGTTTTAGTTGGTCGTAGTTCAACTTCTTCTAACTTTTCTGTTGTTACTTCTTTCACTATTTGAGGAGCTTTCTTTAAAACTACTTCTTCTTCAGTCCATGGTTTGATAACATCAACTGCTGCACTTTGTAATTTATCAAGAGATGTGTCACGAGATCGTGTTTTTGCTTTTCTCCAAGGAGTTATTTGTAGTGGCCGAGGCCTGTGGTGTACTCGACCCTTACGCCAAGGTAAAGTTTCATCGCCAGGTTGCAAGGGAGTTCCTAAAGGAAGTCCTTCTTCATCTAACTCTATAATATTCTCTGATACTTCTTTTGCAGGAGCCCCATCAATAAGCGGCACAAACTTTGGCTTCTCAATAAGTTTTGGGCCTGCATCTTTTAATTTATCAGAATCTGGAACTGCACTTTCGTAGTATACGCCCTTTCTCTCTGCAATTACATTTTAAAATATTTACCATATTTTTTGATTACTTAAATGTCACAAACAACTCTTTTTAGCTTCACACATTATTTAAAAAATTAACCTACTAAAAGCATAAAAATATTTGTAACTTGTTATCCTTTAGAGGCATCGTATAATGCATGCAATATTTAATAGTTGTTCGATATTATTTTGCATCAAATGTCTTAGAACAATGCCGATTCTATTTAATACTCAAGTTAAGGAGTCTCATAGGTTACATGAAATCATACATAATGACTTGAAATTTTTCTATTTTATTCCTTAATTAAAAATAAGATTACATGATTTTTTTCAGAATTTTTTATCGCCACAGTTTTCGAGAAAAAAATTCTTGAAAATTGAACTTTTAACATGGGCTCTTAC
>UCOL01002476.1:0-25343 GCA_900474335.1 Ormyrus nitidulus | reverse complement strand
GCCCCGAGGTTATCGTCATTTTCACGGTAATTTCGAATAGAAAATTTTGTCCGTGTACAGAAAATATTTTTATTCGTATAGATGTAGCGTGATCTTCCGAGTGTTGAATAAATTTTTAAATTTAAAAATTTTGAGCCAGTTACTTTCACCTCGTTCCCCTCTCTCATATAAAAATTCCTCGCGAATGAATAATAAGCGAATTCAAAACGTCGGCGTGCAATCCATGCCTTAATTAACCTAGTAAGCTTCAAAAATAAAGATTGCGCAATCGGAAATATATAAATATTTAGAGTTGAATGTGTTTGTATACTAAATTCATAATGATAAAAAATTGAAAGTATCAATCGGCTGCTTCGCGAAACTACTTGTTTACCGGATAATAAGATTAATTAACTGATAAAATGTACGAAGCTTTTAAAAAAAATGTTTGAATAGATATGGAACTAGGCGTTCTAAGTACAAATGTAATCTCATACAATCAGATATTGAATCACGTGTATCTAATCTTTGTTAGAGAATGCAATAATGAGAAAAAATATCACGTTGTGTGATTTAATGTAATTCGCGTTAAACTCTTACCTTTATACCAATTGATGAGCACGCCAAGGATTCTTAGAGGATTGTCATTAATAATTAAGGAGATTATTTTATTAATCAATTAAATTATTTGTGCTGTTGCTAAGCATTCTTCAATTTTCCAAACATTTGCCTTAGATTATTAATTTACCTATAAAAAATTGTTATTTTTTGTAATTATAATTGTTAAAGTACATCTTAGAATAGAAACTTTAATATCAATTTATATATATTTTTCAGAACTTTCATCATTTTACAATACATTCTGCGATAGAAGCTGATGCAACTCTTAAGGATTTTCCTTTGTTTATATTTTCTTTCTTTCTTTTTTTTTTTTTTTTAATGACAGTGCTAAACATTAAAACCATTGATTTAATATAAAATTAAAATATTCTACTTAAAGCTTACGTTTACTCCTCTTTAGAATAAACTATCTTTGACCGATCTAAAGTAAGCTTATCATAAACAGTTTCAGAAGGAATTCGCACTGCAACGATAACACAAAAGTTTCAATATTATTTGTAGCAAAGCCTCTTCTTATTTCAACCGATAAATCATTTGCTTATGTGTGAAAAGAAGGAGGAAGTAACCAATCGCTTGGATGCTTTGTCATTCATTCATTGCTTGCATTTAATTAATTTAATTTCATTTGTAGATATACCTTACCAGATTAGATTAAATTCTGTGTATCTTGGCACGATTAGGGTCGAAGGATTCATCAGCGGGTAGACAAAATATAGAAATTATTTTTGTGATAAGGTTATTTCTAAAAATGACGTGAAATGAAAAAACAAAAGTAATAGAACGGTTGTATTATAAGTATCTAAATGACTGTCATTGATAATATGAATTTGTCGAGAATATTAAAATCTTATAGTATTATCGTAACAAGAACCACTAAAAAAGTCGTGCTCATTATTAGACTTCTTTTGTAGTTCTTGCGACTTGCAAACAATAGTCTTTTTTTATTTCTTTCAGAACGTTTCAATATTTCCCAAGATACATAACGAGATATGCTATTTTTACTTTATAAAAATTTAGCAATAATAGATAAAGTAATAAAATAATAAAAAATTATCAAAATGCAAAATGTTTTTAATTACTTATTAAATGAAAAAATATTTTACTTTTACGATAATGTTGCTTAGAACAACAAAGAATTTAATGAAAATGAATAAAAAATAATGATGAGGTGTTTTAATATTCTCATACAATGCAAAATTTCACGATAATTATTAAAAAATTAATTATGCTATAAACATTAATTAAAATTATTAGGCAAATGTAAACACGGATGTTAATAATTTAACTTAAAAAAAAATCATTACCTTCAATGGTTATTAGAATTGCGAAGGTTGTTTACATAAAGTTCATTTTTAAAAACCTTGAATATTAATTGTGATAGTAATGTTTTACGCAGATTGTCAATCATTTTTCTAACGAAAACATTTTTATAGCTTTGTATCAACGTTCAATAAAAATTGTAATAAATTAAGGGATGTACGAACCGTGCAAACGACTTGAAAAAGTTTTTCTTATAAAAATACAATTGGCAATTTGCAGGGTGATGAACTGAAATAAAGGATCAGTCACGATTTTATGTTGGAATTGCGTAATATTTTATTTTAATATAACTGTATCACGTTATCGAATTTTTTACGTTAAAATATGTACATTTTAAAACTATTTAAATAGTATTTCGCACGGTATGAATTATTTAATATTTACAAAATTCGCCAGAAGCATCTCACCATTAAAATAATATCCGTACAACGATCACATTACGTACCTACGCAAGACAGAATTATATAGAAAGTACGCAATGATATCGTTGATATTACGAGAAACTGATACGTAAATGATTTATTAACAATTTTCTTTTACACTTTACTCTGACTTATTCAACCCTTTTTATAAAAATAATAACCTCCGCTGCGTGATTTCTAAATACAAAGTAGGCATTGTTTTGCATCTTTATGCGTGAACCAAGTTAATAATAATTGAAAACATTATTTTAACGCAAGACGTATTTTTTACGAGGCGACTTTACGCAGCAATGATTAAATTGAGGCGTTGAAGCAAAGACTCGTCAAATTAGACGATCTCCTATGAATGTTTCTTGTATAAAAAAATGAAATTGTAGAAAACGTAATAAGTAAATCATTGACTCATATTTAAAGTTTCCATTAATGAAACTTTAAACTTCATTCTGCAATTTATGTAGTAAAAAATCGTCTAATTTGAAAGTTTGGACAGTAGTAGCAACGTCCTTCAGTCCTATTAAATTAAAAACGATTAATCACAAATTCGCATTATTAAAAACTAAGATCACATTCTGTGATTGCTCGGATTTCGAGTCATCGTCATCGTTACCGCCATTCACATCCTCTTTTTCATCGTACGTGAATAATAAATTGGTTGAAGCAAGGAACTGTGTAGTACAATAAAATAATTAAGATTCGAAAACGCTTTTGACAATTTTGTTTTTAATTTTCACCGACACGCTGTAAAAAGTACAACACATTGAAATCTTTGAAGCCTAAATTTAAAATAAATTTACAACTAGAAACGTAAAACAATTTCTAATAAAAATAAAGCAACGATATGTAGAATAAATAAAGGTTAGAACACGTTTTATTAGTTAAACTTAAAAACTTAAACGAGAGTTTTCAAAAGATTTCACAGTGTTACTTATATCGTACAGCAGTAGCAGCTTACAATTTTCGAGCGATTGGCGAAAAATTGAAGAGTACTAGCCTAAGTCTATCCTCGCTAATTTATAAATTAATGACTGCATGCTTGATTGATCACTTGAAATATCATTTGAGACTCGGATGAAAAATCAAGTGCTTATCTCTCGCATGATATGTGGAATTTTCAGGGATAAAGAAATCTTAAAAAAGAATTAATAATAAATTCAGACCTACGCTTTAAATTAACAATAGAAAGCTAAATAGAAAAACGCATTTATACATTACACATGAAACAAACAGAATTTATAATACAAATTATACAGTAAACTAAGTAAGTAAATAAAAAATATCGCGCTTATAAAAGTTATTACCAAGGAATTTTTCAGTGGAAAGGCACTACGTAACATTTAAGAATATAGTAATGTCGTAGCATCAAAATGCAGGTATAGGAATGAATAAAAAATTAAGTAATTTCGACATCATGCATTTAGACTGCATGTTTCTTTGCAGTGATGATAATTATTTAGTTAGCTGATTATTTTATAATCTCAAAAGTGTATTTACGTGGGTATAAAAAAATCTACTTTTTTAAAATTACTTTTATGGTTGATTTTGTGTAAAATCTAATATAAAAACTATTTAAACAGTAACATTCGCTCGGAATACAATATGATCAATGAGAAGATATCTGAGAGTTCCAAGTAATGTAAAGTTTGCAATACAAACTCATTCTTGAATTATTACTCTAAAATAGAATAGAGCGAATTATTTCTGTTCAAATTAAATATAAAACATGATTTCCTTGTATTCTTAAAATACGTTGACTAAATTTGCGATATCAAGACTGGCTAGTATGATGCAGTAATTTGGACATTTTTTTTGCAAACGATGGTTTATAGAGGCATGCATTAAATATGCATATCATTTGATAACTAAATTAATTCTCGTAACATTCGCAAAACATGCTTCATTTATAAAAATTTGTCGCTCTACGGTACATTCTACGTAAATCGAAACAAAATTCAAATCATACAAAAATTATTAATAGTAATTCTCGAGGACGCTTGCATTTTCTTACTATGTTCGATGTATTTCTGAGACAGAAAATATCGTTTGTATTTAAAAATGGTTTCTTTTAAAAAATATTTGCACGGAAGATCGGGGATCGACGCTACCTATACGTACACGATTATGTTAGAAGTTTTAAGAATAATTAGCTATGATCTTCAACAAAAACCGTACCAGTCTTCATTTTTATTCTCACGACTACCTGAGAGCCCTCGGTATTTACTATCAAAGATGTGCTTGGAAAATGTTTCTGCTTATATTATAACATTCACAACTCCACTTTATCGAGCTTCGAGGCACAGATGATTAGGAATGTAATTTTAATCTGTACTAACAAAATGACTAAAAAATTACACGGTCTAACAACAGAACATTAAGTTGGGAACAAGTGAATTGCAGTTTTCTATTCCCAAAGACCGTGCAATTTTTTCATTATTTCATTAAACATTCTGCCGAGCGTCTGATCATTGTTATTTAATTAAAAATTTTTAAGAATCGTTTCTAGTCACATTAAAAATGCTTCGTTTTATCATTTTCAAAACGCTCTTATCTGATTCTCAAAAAATGTCTGTTTTTTTACAGCATACAAACATACACCAAACATAAACCAAATAATACGAATTTTTACAATTAAAATAAAAATCAGATATAAATTGCTATACATTGTATAAATGCATATCATTAATCATTGTAATTACAAATTTTCACAGAAAACAATCAATGTAATATCCTGTGCTTTTCAGTATTACTATTATAATTTGAAAAATTTATTTTTTAAATAATTACACTCCGTATAATAAAAATAATTTGAAAAAATTACAAAAAAATATTCTTTCATTTATTGCACTTGACGTCTAAATTGCTAACTTCACATGCAACGAGGCTCAAATTACTTTCTAGAAGACGATTTTTTAATGATTAATTAATTATTTCTTACTGAAATCTGCCTTCTTTAAAATACTGACTTCCCACGAGTCCAACCTTTAACCTTTAGACTGCTGGAAAATCTAATCGTAGACGCTCAGCTCTAAAAATTTAATAAAACAAGAATCCATCGCTTTTACAATTCATACGAAACCTTTATTTAACAAAATTTAAAAAACCTAATAGTTTCAACCCGAAAACAAAACAAAATTATTAAAGTAATTTAATACTTTCCATTGAATGAGAGATTTTTTACGAAACAATTGATTAAACAGACGAGTAGGCAGATTTCACCCTAACGGAGAACCTTCATTAATTTCAAAACGCATACATCGATCGATCACGAGAGCGCGCAAGCAAAGTATCTCAGCCGCGACCTCGGCGTCTCTTCCTCTCAGCTATCGCTTTCGAGTCTGTCCTGGCACTCTAAGGAATCGCACTCGGCCAGAGCTTCGCCGTGACCAGACGGGTACTCGTCGCTGGCCATCATCATGCCGTCCGTGTCGATACTGTCGAAGTAGCAGGGCACCGTCCAGGGCGTTCGGAACAACCTTTTGCGCGTCGGCGAGCCGATGATGAACTCCACTCGGGTCGAGGCCGTCCGCGAGGACGTCTCGTCGTCCTCGTCCTCGTCGGCTTCGTTGCAGTTCGAGTTCAAGGAGTCCGGGTAGAGAGACACTCCCGATGAGAACCACGAGCTTGGCGGGTTCGACGATTGCATGCTCTGGAAAATCGATTATGCATTGGTTTTTGCGCGCTGAGTTTTCGAGAGAGAGGGTTGCTTTTTAGGGATTTCATTTACATTGTTGGAAAAGTCTAGATAGCATGTTTTTATGTACAATTTTTCGCTTGTTTTTTTGAAGATTTGCCTTGCGAAACATTTTTACTTTAAGCGTTTTAGCATCTTTTCAGCATTTTTACAGGTATTTGTACAAACTTTATCTAAATAGATTTTTACATCTCTTAAGGATATATTTAATAAACATATATTATTTTCAAAAATGTAAATTCATGGATTCTGTACGAAATTCTAATTGATACACATAACTAATGAATTCAAATGCAAAAACATTTATAATAAAGGATATTATTAAATTTCAGTATTATTTAAAATTCTTCTATAAGAAAATTCATAGCACATAACATTAAGTATAAGGAAAACCATAGTTATAAATTTAATTTAAGTTCTTAAATTTTAACATTCAAAAGCCCTAGATAAAATGGGCAAGTTTTATGGCAGTCCAAGCAACTAAGCATATGCGTTTCGGTTTCAACCAAATTATAACTCCAAAAATATACCACTATATGCCAAATGATGTTCTTGGATGATATGATATTCATAGTCCAAAATACTGTAAATTCTTCCAACTAGCAAACTCAAAAAATTTGGCAAATCATAAAGCAAATAATTATAAAAACGTTGCAAATGTGCAATGTGCTTTGCAATATTCGTGAACTTTTTATGTACCGATAAAAGCCCGCAATGTTTTTCAAAATATTCAACGCAAGCTTTTACACATATACTTTTATTGGTACATTAAATGATTAATCCTAAAATATAAAATAAACATGTAGTGATATAGTGATTCATGGTGCATGACGGTGAGGCTTTAATGCGTTCAATGAAATGAGAAAAAAAAATAAAATTTTCTTATAAATCATCCATAATACAGGAAAGAAGGATAAAAAGTAAGGTTCAAAATGCAATGAAGCGAAATGAAGGATGCGTGATAAATACTACTAGGCTTAACATGCAGTTTTTCAAGTACTGTAAAAAAAGTACAATGTTTTTACTACTTATACTAATACTACTACTAGTACTACTTATTTTATTTCAGTCTTATTCTACGCTGTCTACTACTGTGACGGTATAAATGTAAAATCACTGTACCATGCAAACAAAAATTTGTTTATATGAATTACAGTAGTGGCATTAAAACTAAACTTGTTGACTTTTAATTAATTTATACAAAAGGATCAACAAAGTTTCGTTTAGATTTTTACGTAAAAAAATGCCACAAAAATACAAACCTGAACAAAAAAAAAAAAACGAATTGAATTATAAACGAAAATGAATGAAAAAAATAATTTTGATTTGATACCTGCGATTGAATGAGCAATATGTAAAACTTAAATTTTTTAAAATTTACAATAGTATTTATTGTACTTAAATCCAGTTTACGTTCAATGTAAACTTGGCAGATTTATAATATTGCTAAGCCAGAACCAAGCACAACCGTCAAAACTAAAATGTATACAAAATCAATTCTCAGAAACTCACTCATCAAACATCAGCTGCAAAATGCGTGCGTGCACATGCCAAACAATGCCACAAATTAAAAAAATCAATGCACTCAAAACTCTGCCTTGCCAGTCATCATGAATGCAAAGCAGAAGGGATAAAAAATCAAAACAAATCATTTTACTACCAACTACCAGAAGCTACTTTGGTGCAGAGGGTCCGGATGCAACTACTGGAGGTGTACAGGCACCATAAAAAAAACAGGATTTCAGCAACTCTCCACCGGGCATCCAAAAAAGAGAAGCGTCTTGAAGCAAATGATAAATATAAGAAGCATAACTTACGAGAGACCGACGAAGAACGCGCGACAGAGCGACAGCTCTGGGGCCTGTTTTTTCGGTAAAACCCTTTTACTCGAAAGTATTGCGGACGGCCAGTTGGGGGGAGACGACGGCGGCCTCGGTTCGCCTCGCAGGAAGAGATGTCGCAGAGAGATAGGTGGACGTATATATTTTTTTTTTGTTTGTTTCGATTATCTTTAGTTTTTGGTCTTTTTTTAGCGTTGTGTGTCGATGTGTGACCGTTATGGAATCTAGGTGGTAGATAGTCCTCGTGTCATTCTTCGATTACAGATTGTCTTAAGGCAATGCAATGATCTTAAGCGCGATGTACAACAGAACGGTTCGAATGATTTTCAAAGTTACATGACAAATGCTCTCGTCTCTTACATGGATGAGCTGCGTTGCGAAAGTTAAAGCTCAAAACGGCTAAATTTACATATTAAAAAAAAAATCGCTCACTGCGTTCGTAATTGTAACAAGAAATAGCGCACAACGACGGTTGAAAACTCTCAAACAAAAAGTGACTAACAAAAGAATAATAATAAAAAAAACAGTCTCTTACACGCACGTATATTCACAAACCGCCAATGAAAGTAGCTACAGTAAATAATTACAGACTTAGAACAGAGCTTAGAAAGAAAAGAACTATTAAAAAAAAAGAAAAAAAAAAGAAACAGAAGGAATGTTCGTTCGCGCATCAGTACGTATCGTATACGTGTGTGTATCATATCATGAGTGACGTGTAGAGACGTTTAATCCTCCGGAAAACAAAAAGAGGAGAACCAGATCGTGGTCGTTAGAAGCGGCTACTTCCCTACGAGGGAGAGACAGAGAGAGAGAGAAAGAGAGAGAGAGAGAATTCGTTCATATCCCTTTTGAATCTCTCCCGCAGCGTTCTCACTTGAGCCAGGTGGTCCAAAAGAATTGCTTTACGGTGCGTACCTTGCCGCTGCTGTCGGCCACCTGATCGCCCACCCCCACATTAGCGGAGGCGGCGGCTCTCGTCGCTGAGACGCAGCTTTGCTGCTGGGAGCGGCGGGCCGGGGCAGGAGGCCTCCTCGGCGGCGTGCCCGGAGCCTCGAGCGAGTCGCGCGTCTGCTTGCCCTGCTTGCCGAGCGAGTCCCTGGAGCTGCCGCTGGAGCTGTTGCGCGGCAGCGAGCGACTCGTCGGCGGCTCGCGACCCGAGCTCTTCGACAGGCTGCTCTTGTTCAGGGACTCTCGGCTGGAGTCGCGGCCGGTCTTCGAGGCCGAGCCCAGCCTGGAGGAGCTGGCTATCGAGGGGTTGCTGCGCTGCGTCAGGGACTTGAGCGACTCCTTGCTGTCGTTGCGCCGGTGGCCGCCGGCGCTGCTCGGTGGTTTCGGAGCCGTGGCCTTCGTGGCGCCGAGCAGAGGGATTCGACTAGGACGCCGCCGGGGCGACGGTTTCAGCTGGCCGTTGGTCTGCGCCTCGGCGCTCAGGGTGCCGTTCTGCTGGCTCGGGGGATTATTGGGCTGCATCATCTCCCGCGAGGACCTGGTGCTGCTGCTGCCGAGCGTCTCGAGGCCGTTCTGGTGCAGGTGTCCGTTGTGGAGGGTGTGCTGGGGCTCGGACTCGTCGTCCGCGTCGTTCTCGGTCGCTGGCCGCTGCTGGAGTCGCTCGAGCACCCGCACTCGAGCTCGTGTTCCCTCCAGCTCGATGTTTCGCTCGGCCAGCTGGGTTTTTAAATGTACATTGTTAGTTTATATTTTATACACGCATTATTGAATCTGCAAGTGAATTGATTCTCTTTTCAAAGTTTTTAGATAATCTGGCAAAGGAGTTTTCTTGTGCATTTAAGACAGAATTCAGCTGCAGATTTAGTACGAACGAGATTTGTTCATCGTTTATAAAATGAAAAATTCAATGATCAAGGCAAACCACTGGATCACAATACGTACTTGAAATCTCAGATCTTCGTTTTCTTCGTGTGCTTTTCCTAATCGCTCGGAAAGCGTTTCAGTACTTTTTTCTACTTCATCTAATCGCTTTTGAAGAACCTGAAAAATAAAAACGGAATGAGTACAGAATTTAATATTATAAAAGCTAAATTAAAATATTCCATTCGAATACTTTCACACAGCACTTAATCGGACAATCAGCTTCATTAAAAAAATTAACATCATCTCTCTGAAAAGACTCTTAAATCTATCATCGCCTCACGACTCTCAAAACAACTCCGATAACCCCTTGCTCAACGTCCCGCAAACAAAGCAGGCTCTCCCCTCTCCCCTCGCCCACCTGATTATGGACGGTAGTAGTAATGAGGTGTCTCTGGAGCTCGAGCGGCGACCTCTCCCGCAGAATCGCGGCGATCTTCCGCGCGTCGACGTCGCTGCGCCGCAGCGGCTTGCTGACCCGGGTCGGCGAGATGAGCACGGAGTCGAGGGCGCCCAGCTTCGCCCGCCTCTCGTCGACGCTGCTGGCGGCCCCCCCGTCGCCGACCGCCCCGTGGACGTCCTCGATCGAGCGGCTCGCCGCCACGCTCGCCAGGACGTTCTTCTCGATCGTCCTCGTCCTAAACCTATTCTTGTGTGCCTTACCTGGAATTGTTGAGAAACGAGAGATTAGCGGAGGATGATAAGCGACGATGCGCTGCGGTGCGGAGGATCGGTTTTAAAGGGCTTGGCCATTGGGAAATTCAGTTTTATGTCGATTTTGCACGTTTTTTCTCTTCTTTTTTTTAAGATTCTTGCGAAGAGGAGCCGGTATCTTGAATCTACGTCTTTTAATCATTAAATTGTGAGAAATTGCAACTTTCAAAGGCAGGATAAGAAATGTAAATGCATCAATTTTTCTCTTTCTTAATAATAATTTAATCCACGTTCAAGATTAAAAAGCTATTTAAATTTTTTTCTAAAAAAAAAAGATAGAATAGAGATCGATCGCAGATTCCTTCCTTACCGACCCGTTAAACCGGCAAAGGATCATAGGAACGGTAAACTTACTGCTAACGCTCGCGAACGCCGAGTCCTTGCTCCTGATGTTGAGCGCGGCATTGGCACCTCTGGGCGACTGCAGCACCTTGGCCGTGGGCGTGGGCTCGATCGGCTGTATCCTCTGAGCGCCCGGCGCCAATATGCCCTCGCCCGCCTCGAGTCCCGCCCTGAGCCGGTCCTCCAGGCCGGACCTGAGCGCGGAGAGGGCCGCGAGCTCGGACTGCAGCTCCTGGGCGCGCGCTCTGCTCGAGATCGTCTCCGCCTCGAGCTCCGCGACCTTGTCCAGCAGCTGGAGCTTCTCGCGCTGCAGCAGCGCCAGCTGGGAGTCGTCCTCCTCATCGTCGTCGGCCAGCAACAGGTGGTGGCGGTGCTCGTGGGACGAGTTCTCCTCCTCCTCCTCCTCCTCCTCCTCCTCGCACTCGGCGTCCGGGTCGCGGCGACGACGCCGACGTGTCACCTTGCGCACCGCGTCGAGGATGTCGCTCGGGACGTCGAGCTCCTCCGGCGCTACGCTCTCCAGGCGACCTGGGGAACAGGCACAAGGGGCTTTTGAGCCATCGGATTGGCTGCAAGCTTTAAAGAAACGGTTAGAAGTGGTGCGGTGAAAGCGAAATAAAAATTCATTTTTTGTGCGATGTCTGTTACGAGAAATTTAAAAAAAAATATTTACCGACGCGTTATCGAAGTTTTTAAAATAATATTTAGATAAGTCGTTTCGTTCTTAATGGAAGTGCCTTCGTCACAAATTGATAATGAATCAATTATCAGAAATATTGTAAAAGACGTATAAGAAAAATTTTACTCACGAGTTCAAAAATATTAGTTTATTAACAAATTAATTTAAATGATAATTTATTTAATTGAGAAGTCTAGTTTTCCTTTGCGGATTAAATCATTATTTGCAGTAAAAAAGCGTCAAAGCAATCAAGCGGATGATGTGCTTATCGCAAGAATGCACGAAATTACCGTAAACGGGCATAGAAACTTTGCATAATTTTAATAATTACGGACGCCGATTGATACTTTGCAAGTCAAATAGCCAGGAAAGAATGGAAGGCGTAATCATCGGAAATTAGTATGATGGGCCGAATAATAATAGAGGAATCCATTTTTCGAAATTTTCATCTCCGGATAACAATACGCTTTCACGACGTCTGACTGAGACGTGAAAGTTTCTTAACGCTAATCCGACAACTTTTTTTTATTTCCATAGCAGAAAATACCAAAGTATGTAATTTTGCATTTTTAAAAATCATTTTTAAAATAAACCTCCGACACCTCGCAATCCTAAAGCCAAACTTAGAAAGTTACGTGATCACCCGTTCGCGGATAAACCAATATATCGCCTGCCGGTTTCGGCTGAATTTTTCCAGCGCTCGATCATTTTTCCAGACAGCTCATCGCGCTCTCGAGGCAAACCGCCCGACCGATTTCCAATTCGAAATTTCACTCGATAATAAGAACGCGAGAGAGACCCGCACGCCATCCGCGCGCCGCGATCGTGTGCGCACACACTTTCCCGCGCGTAACCAAAGGCCCGTAGCGGGAGAGCAGAGCCTAAATAAGTTTACCTTGCAGACTCTCGACCTCCTCTCTGAGTCTCACGCCCTTCCTGTGAATGACGTCGAGCAGGTTCCAGAGCTCGTCCTCGGCCTCGTCGAGGACCGGCCGACTGCTGGGGCTCTGCGGCCTCGGGATCGCCGTCGAGGCGCTGTCCTTCGAGGAGGTCTCGGTGCTGAAGCCCGAGTCCTGGACGGTGGCGCTGTGCTTGTTGCCGCCGCTGTGCGAGTTGCTGCGGCTCCTGGGCAGCGAGGAGGACGAGGACTCGTTCTCGCGGCTCTGGGCGACGCGACGGCGCACCTTGCCCGGCTCCCATTCGCCGATCCGCCGGGAGGATGGACTGGAATTGAGACGGCGGATGAGTTTTGGGGTTTTTTTTTGGATGGGGGAGTATATTGTTCGCGTAATAGTAATTAGCGCGGAAATCTAGTTCAATGATACAACTGTAATTTACATTTTAATCCGGAGAGCTGTAATAAGAATTTATTAATTATACTATACGTAAGATATGATCTCAAATTTAATAATACCTCTTTCAGGGAAAACGAGCCTCCCGGCGTTAATTAAAACAACATTTCCGACGCACAGAAGCTCTTTCAATTAAAGAGCTAAATATAAAAATCTTTAGATCCGAGAGATTTGCATTTGCGCGAGTAATCAGGAAAGTTTCCACTTGCAGCGCAAGTTTCGCAACTCAACGAAAGACTAATATAATACTAACGATCAGTACCTTTGACTGGAGAGCGGCAGGGGTATGTGTGATCCCTGGCTGGAGGACATCAGGACGGATGGCTGGCCGTTGCCGGCGGTCGGGGAGGCGGTCTGCCCCGCCGTGACCGCCATCTTGTGCCGGAGGTTCGGGAACGTCTCGATGACGAGGTCCCGGAACTCGAGGAGGGCGCCGACCTCATTCTGCAGCTCCTGTAGGGCGACCAGCGACTTGGCCTGCTCGCTTATCAGGTAGTGGAACGGACCGGGACGGAGGGGCATGCAGTCCATGCCACCGACTACCCCGTTCACGCTCACCACGCCCTCCGAAGCCCCACTGCCGCACTGAAAAACCAGATACCACGTTCAATCTTAACGTCGTTGTGTGCGGATTTCGGTTTGCTAGATTATATCTTAAGGTAGGTCTTTAAGCGAACATTTTATAAATGTAGATATATAGAGCACTGCGTGTAAGCGTGCTCGGATGTAAATAAACGACCAGCTGTTACTGTATATGTAGATGTACAAACGCGGGTAAAAATTATTAGATAATTTTTAAGTGAACTGTAACTAATAATTTTGGACGACTTGATATATATATATATATTTTAACTTCACACTCATGAAAGAGTAAAAATTCATCTTTCAATAGCTTCTTATATCTTTTTGAAATCCCATTTTTAGAGCATAGAATTTTATTATTTCATTGAGGACCTTAATTAAATAGCGAGTGAATATTATCTGGAAGTTGGAGTGGAATTGCTGTGTGTTTGTTTTAATTTAGGCAACCCTTTCGCGTTGTGTAATGCTACGCGTTTCGCTTAAAATGAACATGTCCGTGCGAGTGATTTTAATAAAAAAAATTATAAACGTCGGAGGCAACTTTTAGCCGCGGAACAAGTCAGCTCATTAGGTTTATCAACTTAATTAAGCCGCTGTACGCAGACCGTACGCAAAATTGCACGCGCGCAAAGTGAAACTCTCCGCGTTTCAAAAAAAATTTAGCCGCGCGCAAAGATAACGCATTTTCCTGGCTTAATGAAGGACAAAAGAGAAATCAGAGACGCCGCTTTTAAAAAGATATTTCTTCTCCTGGCGGGCTGGTAATACCGAGAAGGAAAAATCAGTTTGTGTTTAAACTTTCTCGACTCGCAGATTGCTTCCATTCTGGCTCTTTTAAAGCCCGATTTGCCCGTTAATCAATGAGCATCGTTCATTTGTCGGAATCGTTTGAGCATCGGAGGCACTCGGACTGATAATTTCACTTTTCCGAATGCGGCTTATGCCGCGGCGGGTATTAGAATCTAAATTGCTTATGAGCGCCGAGCCCGCCGCTTCAAAGGACATCTATATCAATTTTTGCGGGAAGCACAAACGCAGGTATTATGTTAGCTTTTTGCTTCCAAGATTGGATTAGCGAGGCACTCCATTATGGGGCCTCTTCCTTATTGAAGTGAAAACGCTTAAACAAACACGCACAGAGTGAATTTCACTTTCCCTCGAGGCAATTTTGCGCTTTTGCGATAATTAATGCTCGAGAAATAAATTAAACAATGTCTGGCGTTTACGGTTGCAAGTCGCTCTTATGAATATGTTTCGAAGGTAATTGAGAACGTTCAAACGATGATTTCTTTGCTCTCAGCGAATCTCTTTGTAGGTTTTAATAATTAGGATTGCTTGTTACTCTGCGCGTTATAATTTATGTTAATTAATGCATCGATAATTTTATATTAAATATTATATTTGTTGCAAAAGATGAGTTTATTGCAATTAGTTAAAGAGTTAATTACAGTTTAACTAATTTAGCTAATTATTCGACGGCTGGGGAAGAACTCGAAGGATTCAATTTCGGTATGAAACAAATTGATTCTTCATTTTTATAGTGCCATTAGTAACCATCAGTTAAGATTCATTTTTAACGTTAAAATGAAATTGTTTATGCAAGAAAACTAATAAAAGTTAAGTGTCTCCTTGGGTGTCACGCACAAACCAAGAGGAAAAAACTCTCGGCGATCGTCCATTAGAGGGAATTGTTTCAGTTTCAAATTTATGCTCGGAGGAGTTTTACTACTTCCAGGTCAAGACGTTTTTGTTGGGAATCTTAAAGTTCCGGTCGATTGGACCTTCATAGAACGCGACCTTCCTCGGATTTAAATGGGTCGAGTCTCGGCTCCGGCGCGATTTGTATGTCTATATATATTTGAAAAACCGCAGCCGGATAATCGACGCTTAACATCGGGAAAATCCGATCGCTGATACAGTTGACGGACTTTCGTTGTCGGTGCTCCAGTTATGATTTTCGATAGAAAGTGTACGTTTTTTGTGGGGCTTTTGTTTTTTTCTTCTTAGCGAGTTCGCTTTTTCTTCGCGCAAGAAAAGCGAAGGAGAGCGATCGACGTGTCGACACAGAGGAGAAAATTTTCCGAGCGCCAGGCATAATTAAGGATTTTTATTAAAGGAATCGTATAACGTTTGAGATTATTCCAATTTGATTAAGAGAGCATAACAATTTTTTTCCAAATAAGAAAGTTGCGCGGAGCACGAACTTAGATGAGATTCTATCCGTTTTAGTCATATATCGGTTTTTAATGAATAATGTGCGCGTTTAGCAAGGCTCCCTTTTTTGTAATTTCAACGAGATTTTCATGCTTACGGAGATAGCTAATTATCCTATAAATATTAAACATCTCGTATAATAATGCACGCCGGCGCTAATCAGTTCTGAAATTAATAGTCGCAGAGGTAAAAATCTTCTGAGAAACTTGCGCAACAATGCAGTGATAATACAAAGTGTCATAACCCGTTCTGTAACAACTAATCACACAGCAATATGCCACCGCAATATTTTTGCCCTAATACTACTTTCGCAAGTCGCAATAATACAGATCTGCCCAATAGAGTCCGTTTAATCAGGCTGACAAGTTCACCTTAACCAATACGCAAGGACAATGGAGAATTAAAGAGAAAGTAAACCGTTGCAAAATATGCCCTCTTCCTGCTGGAAGAAACAATTAGAGATATCGCGCCGTAAACGCGAATTCGAGAGAGGCCCGAGCCTCCGAACGGAACGGAAAGCGATATCGATCCTCGGCGCGTTCGGTAGCGCTTCGGCGAGTTGATACGTTGAATTCGAACGGCGGTTTTTATCGAAAAGCTCGATTGGCGAGAATTGCCGGATAATGGCTGTACGGGGGCATTTTGTAAGGTTCGACTGATCATTTTTATATGGCGCGCGAGTGTTGTGCTCGCGGGTTTTAGGAGCCATTCGTTCGCTGCTTTATTGGACTACATTAACCTTGTGCAACGTCGGCGAAAGAATAATAATCGTAAATTCGACTCGTAATAATAGTCGTATAAACTAACTGTTCGAAATTTAACGAGGCTTGTCTATTTTTTGTTTCAATAAAGAGCATTTATTGCGCCCTTTTACGTAAAACTAATGCAACTAAACTGCGAAAGTAGCCTCATTTTCTAATTTTCATTAGCAACTTTTTAGCCCCCCCTCGACGTTTAACTGCCTTAGAAAGTATACGAGAAAGAGTACAGGCCGAGCAAACCTAAAATCCTTCCACCTCGGCCGGCTGTGCACTCCTGTTCGATAAACCAAAAAAAGCTCCTTCCGGCAGGAATTGCACAACCATCATCAGGAGGAGCATCGGCGGTTTCGCACGCTTTTCGTCGAATCATCGAACTTCGCGAGATATTCACGCTCTCGCGGCGGGCCAGTCATCGCTTAACGAAGTTTCGGGCAATTGCGATATCTATGCGTTCGCGCGGGGGGACACTGAATACTCGCCGCGCGCCTTAATTGGTCTCTCTGTGCACCCGCCACACCGCGCCGCGCTCGCCAATTGCAAACTAACGCCTCCGAGAGGCGAAAAGTATTTCGCAACGGCGTCTGCTTTTCGCAATGGACTCGACGCTCTGCTCTTACTTTGCCTGCACGTGCATTTGGTGTGCCTAGTTTTTTTTTTTTTTTTTTTTTTTTTTTTTTTTGGCTCTAAAGACGTCATGAGAAAATATATGCTTAAAATATTTAAAAGAGGTCAACAAGGTAGTGGAAAATTAAAATAATTTTAAAACGTTGATAATGATAGCATAATTTACTCGGTTAATAAAGCTTGCGCTGTGCACATTATGAGAATCAAATTTTGCAAACAGACAAAAAATTATTTTGGGCTGACAATTTTCTTTTTGCAGCTGCTTTTAGATGGTTGCACGAAAGTACTTTTTAGCTTAAATTTTGGGCAAAACTTGTGGCAAAATGGCTAAAGTGGTTTACTCGTATTTATAAAGTGAGGAAAAATTTCGTTGTTCCGTGAAAAGCTTATCCTTGGCCTGCCGGCAATTACAATTTTTCTCAAGGAATAATTTTCTTTATGTAGCAATCTAATTATATGAAAATGGTGTAGCAAGATTAAAAATAATTAACGATGCAAAAAAAAATGTTAAATTTTATAAGCTGCCATTAACAAGATTAAGTAACTGTTATTACCGAATTAAATGATAGTTATAAAATGTAATTAAAACAATAACTTGTAAAGAGCCCAACACTACGAAATATCCATTTCACATTTTTTTTTCCCGGAAAAATAAGCATAATTTAAAACTGTAAATTTCCGTCTTCGGACGTCAATAAAAACAAAACAAAACAAAAAAAAATAGCGACGAAAAAAGATCTACGCCGTGCGAGCGCAAAAAGTTTCCAAAAAGGAAAGTCCGGCCTTTGAAAATGAGCTCTACGCGCGATTTCTCGCGGCCATTACGAAAGCCGCAAGAAATCCCCCAGCGTCAACCGGAGAAGCCCGAGGAAGCGGCAGAAGAAAGATCGCCTCTCGGCGGTATCAATGAAAAGCCAACCGCCTCTCCTTAAACAGGAGAGAAGATATCGAAGGAAACGTCGCAGATTGGAAAAAGTCCCCATTGACCCGATTCGCGGTGCTCTTTGTGTTTTCACCGCGCGAAACGAGTATACATGTATATATATATATATATATATATACGCGTGTGGGGGGGTATCGATTCGATCGGTAATCGGTCGAGTGAACTTTATAATTGCCCGGTCGTGGCCTTTGCCACGAGGCGGTCTCTCGATTCGGGAGAAAAGCCGGGTTATCGCCGCGACCCTTCGCACGGCAGAGTGGGCGGGTCGGGCCCAATTAACCGCTCGAAGTGTGGAATTAAGTTGACTCTTTCGTTGGCGTCCCAGATAATGTTTAAGTGCTGCGGGAAAGGGTTTCTGCTTGGTAGTCGGTAGGGTATTTCGTAAATTTTCTGAAAATAACTTGGTAGTCCAAGATTAACAGGAAAATTTTTTAAAAGTACACGTTGTGACTCCAAAAGTGCTTCCATACCGGCGGCTGAAAATTGAACTATGTGGTTTGAAAAATTGATGTTTTATTAAAGTTGATTTATTTTACGTATTATATATAGAGACTATTATATTTCAAAAAAAAATTTAATGAGTTTTTAATCATCTTAAAAGGGATAAAAGAATTGCGTATTTGTTTTCTTTAACAGAGGTAAAATACAAGTCGTAAAACCACTGATTTATGGCCAATCAAACATCCCATTATAAAGTATATTTCTCCATTTTCAAAGAGAATAGAGCCGCAATTAGTAGGACAACGCCTACAGGTCTTTCTTGTGACTTACTTATTATACAAGGAATGACTGGAAACGAATCGACGATAAATTACCAAAGCTTCCATATTGGGAAGCGACAGATAGCTAAGGAAACTTGACACTACTCCTTTCCAGATGCTTATTTTACTTTTTTTTTTCAAGAATTTCTCTTCACTCCCACATCTTCCAGGAGAAGAATCGCTAATACCGGTAAATTTATACTAATGGCTCGCGCGGTATTTTTAATTTCGAAACTCTGGAATGATAATTTTAAGATACATTGATTTTTTATAAGAGATGCATTTAGTGACAGTAAATTTGATTGCCTGCCAATAAAGTTGATGAATTTTTGAAAAATTACCTGTGAAATCTCCCAAGCTTATTTTATGAATGAGATGTAGTAAAGGGAAAAGATAAAAGAAGCTTTCTTTTCATTAAAGTAAAATTAGACCAAGAAGTTCATTTGCTGATCGACTTCAGTCATTATTTTAATAATACTTTTTCCTTTTCCAATACTCTACTTGGTATTCTAGGTTAATACGAGTCCAGTAATTAGTACTGCATGCAGAGCTGCTTTAGACAGTTGCAGGGGAATCATGATCCTCAATCACTTTAAAGTCGAGGTATAATTTGTGGCGCGCGAACCGTAATTACTCCTATCATTGTCAATTTGTTAATAGTAAATGTCAATTCATTCGTATGTAATTAAGTACTTTATATGGGACCACTTCCGAGCTGACGAAACTTTCTCTCGCCGATGATTTGCGCGAGAAAAATTCGCGAGTAATCTCTTTCCAGAAATAAAAAGGCTTCTAAGTAGACCCCAATACCATTTTCCACGGGTTATCATTTTTCACTTTTCGTTTCATTAGCTCGAATTGAAAGTAATATCGCGAAGAAACTTTTTAATTAGTTTTAGTAATAACAATAATTAACGCGTAATTACTTTTACTGCAAATAGCACACTGTGATGATTGAACATTTATTTAATTTATTTAATTGACGCTGGGAAATACGTTATATCACTATGTACGTGCCTCGATGTAGTTTTCAATTCAGATTTTACGAGACAAGAAAAATTGTGCATAATTGATCTGCAACCAGTTAGATGAAAGTTTGTTAATGCCCTGCATTAAAAACTTAAGCACGTGATTATATTTACTTAGTATCTATTTTTATACTATATAACTTACACGCTTAGCTTGAAAAAGCACAAAGTCCATATTATAATATAAAATATAAAATAATTTGCTTCGAGGCCACGCTGAATTTTATTAAATTATTAACATTGTCCTTCCATACCTAAATTGTATCATGGAACAATACACCACCGACTAACTTCTGAATGCACAAAGTCCAAGTCAATAAGCTATTAGAACTCAACACGATTTCTCTAATTCACAGTGAGTTGGCAGCAACTTATGCTAATGCACCAACTCCCTGTATACGTGGAATATCATGCAAAAACACGTGTCAGATCCTTCGATACCGGCGCTAATAAATTATTAAACGAGTAACATCATCCGCGCGCACGCACAGTGGAGAAAGTATTATATCCACGCCGATCGAGGAGATCCGCGATGCCCACATTACTTCATTCGCATTCCTGCCGATGCAAATATATCCACGAGCGCGAAGGGTAACGTCGTTCCGCGCGCGAGGCGATGCGCCTACGTCATGAGTCTCCTTTAAGCGAGTATCGATTTTTGCACGGAAGGCATTTATTTTTCAATTTTCATGCACGAAGCGATTAGATTCTTTTAGGGGGCGTGAAGCGTGTAGATTTGTTTGGGCGAAGAATAGAGTTCAGTTTATTCTGGCTTCCAAGGGCGTTTTCTTAAAAGAGTTTGAAAACTAATATTGCGAGGGTTGAAATAGATCGAAAGGAGTCGCAGGTGTGAAAATACCTGCAGGCGCTTCGACGGGAGGTCAGCGCAAGAGATTGTTTAAATGCGCGAGGCGCAACGCTCTCTGCATAAAGTATAAACGTAAACGTAAAAAGTGACCCTATTATCTCGGCAGAAAGTCGTGGCGAAGAAGATAAAGTCGACAATTAACCCAGAAAGCAGACCTACGACGTTCGAGCGACAGTGGAACCAGACAAGTTTAGCCAGACGGATATTCATTTTTACCTTCTCTTTTTCACACATCAGGTTCGCCCAATTTTCGACACCCTTTCCAAAAAAATCCTTCCTCGAAAACGAGAGAACCGCTTCTCGAATTAGAACTCGGACCTCGAAAACGTATATTCGAACCCGCGCTGAACTTGAACTAGCCTCGAAACCAGTCGCCACAATTATCGCGTGTCTCTCTCTCTCTCTCTCTCAGCTTCCGTCTCCCGGCGCGCGCGCGCGAACAGAGGCACGTATATATCCCGAACGACAGTCCCCGCGCGACCGCCTCGGCGATTAGTCAAGCGGCAAAACAGGAAAGTAAGAGAAAACGGGGCTTTCGTGTCATCGAGAGAGCCGCGTAATAACTCTCCGCCACCGCGAGAGCTCGAGCCGCCGCCGACATGACCGAAAAGACGCGCGCGGAGACGAGAGGAGCTCCGCTTTTCTTTCGGGAAGCGGCTCATTTCTCTCCTTCTCCCTCGGTCGACGTCGCGAGCCGCGGGAGGCGGGGGCTAAAAAAGAGAGGAGGGAAAGGTGGACGGATGCACGCGAGGCGGAGCAGACGCGAGAGGCCTGCGGATGTGTCGCCGCGGCCGGATTTCTGTGTGTGGTGTGTTTCGCCGGGAGAGAAAAGCTTACTTTTTCAGGAATTATAAGGCGCCGAGGGGAGATGGATGGCCCGCGCGGAATGCTGACAAAGGCCTTTTTTTACACCGCGGAAAATGTATATACGCGAGAGGCTCGGGAGCGATGAGTTGCTCTCGCTGGTTTATTAAGGCTGAGGGGAGAGAAGGGGGGGAGGTATTGTTCTATATGGTTGGGAGTAAAGAGGCGAACAAAAAGGAAATTAGCACTGTAAAAAAGTGAACATCAATTGGATCGAATGTATGAGGTAATCGAGAGGCAGGTTTGGGGGAAATATAACAAATTAAACTCCAAGGTCAATTAAATAGTCTTGTTTACATGCTATTTGGTACACTGTCGTTTCTTACTCGAGGTGTACAGCGTTAATTTAAGGTACTTTAAAGTGAATTAAGTTCGTGCCTGTGAAAAGAATGTCGGCGAGACGCAGGCATAAATCAGTGACGAAGCGGGGCAGTACTTTCTCGATATAAAAGATAATTACCGCTAAAATGCTTGAATATATTTTAGAGAATATAATTCTATGCAAATTTCATTCATTGAAATTTTTCGAAGGTAAAAATTCTAAAAGCCCATTCGGTTATAAAAGTATCGATTTGAATTGAAATACGTAATTAAGAGTAACGAGAGAAAGGACTGGACGCAATTTTCTGACAGAAAAAAGAAACTTATGTCACATACCGAAATTCTTTAGGCGCGATTATCTTGTAGGATCTCCAAACTGGTTATGCAAAATTAAAAACCGATAGATAAAGAGCGGCTAAAACATTCGTTGGCCTACGTAACACAAACCTTTCCAATACTCATTGATCAAAAGTAAATTTTGAAACAAAACTAGTTTATTTACTATTAGCTAACACTCGTTACGAACGCATACCTCCAAGCTATATTTTTAACCTGATTCATAGAATACAATTACCTGCCGAGCCATATAATTCTCCGCTGAAAAAAGCAAACCGCTTAAAACTAAATGTTCCGCGCCGAGCTCGCGATAAATTCATAAAGCTGAGTTACGCCTCGCATAAAAGCGCGAAAAGCGCCTGCCGCCGCCGCCGCTGAAAAGCCCATCTCTCCGACGCGCTCGAGACAACAAGTCCGACGCGTCAAGCCGTCCGCCTCGAGTCGTCCGGTTATTTATAGCCAAATAAAAATTACCCCAACCACCGGCCTAGGGATCGAAAAAAGAGCAAGCGGCAGCGGCAGCGGCAGCATTTCCGATGCGTAGGTTTTTCGAAGGCCGCGCGCGCAGGTTTCTGCATGAAGCCGCCGCGGATAATTACAGCGAGAAAGTGATCGACTTTGTTTTTAGCCTGGCCGCGGGGGGACTCTGCAATTATTCCGACGTGCCGGCGCAGTGTGACTGCGACCTTCGCCGAGAGCGTAAACGGCCGAACGCACACGTCCGACACGGCAAAAATTCGACGGCGGCGGCGGCAGCAACTTTTTGCTGATTAATGCAGCCGCGGCGCCGATGATTTTTGTCGCTGCCGGGCTTCGCCGCGGTGGGCGACGCGACGGATTCTGGAATGAGGTTTTGCCTTAATAATAAATCCGGGACGATATCGCGAACCACCGACGGGGCAGTTTTATGTCGGCGAGGAAAACGCTTTTTGAATATAATGTATACGGCCGGGGCTTTTATTGCTTCTTTATCCGCGGCGAAGCGCCTTCGTGTTATGAATTATCGGTTAATTGGCCCCTACTGGTATTAACTTTTGATATCGGCGAGTTTGAGAGTGGAGATTTTTCAACACCTTCGGGTTTATTGCGGTTTGCTGTAAAACTGGTCGATCGCCAGGCGGGGGCTTTATTCTCCGAGGGGACGATTATAAAATATCTTGCATTTTAAGGCTTACAAAATTTATTTTACGAGCTTTTTCATATTGTATACATTTTATACGAAATTTTTTTGCCCTGTTGCTTTCTTATACAATTCTCGGTTGTGTGCGGTTGAAAAATCAATTAAGCTAACTTTTTACTTCAGTTGTAATGATCTATTCTTTACTTTAATTTTTTTATCCTTCGGTTAATAATCTATTGTTCATTTTACTCCATCGTTTTTTCGCTCTACGACACATTTATATAGATTAAATATATAGCATTCCAATTATTCGAAAACTTGTTTATGTAATGATTCGGAAACAGCATTTTGTTTTTACCAACAGCGAGATAATTAAGATAGCTCCGATAATCTTTGAGATCAGGTAAAAAATCTATTAATCCAATATATAAATAAATCTATTACAACGAATCGATATTGCACGTCCGCCAAACATTTCCAAGCGACGATTAGCGAGGCAGAAAAAAAGCAAACAAAGAAATAATCTCACGTTTAAGCGTCGTTTGCCGCCAAAAAAAAAAACCGATTCGATAAATTGCTCGCACAACACAGTATTTACAGTAGTACCGACAGAAAAAAAAAGCGCAATCGTTAATAACAACCCATTCCTCCTAAACAAGAAACTGTTCGCCCGACTTCTAAACGAGTTTACACGTTCCGGAGTTCCGTCGCAGATTGCCTTTTCAGTCCGAAAGTATATAAGAAAAAAAAAAAGAATTCCGCGGTAACAAGAAGAGCGGGAGCCTCGCGATTATATTCCTTTTTCGCGCCCACCTCCTAAGCACTCTCCCGTGTATACAAGAAAGCGCGCGGCGTCGTCGCCGAGCGAAAAAAGGAGAGCCCCGCCGATCGGATACCGTTAAAATCGATACGACATCGGGAGAGAGAGAGAGAGAGAGAGAGAGAGAGAGGAGCGAGCGAGAGAAAAAAGGCGGGCACTGCGGCTATTACCGACGCGCCGATATACTTTCCTCTGCGTCCGGCAGTTGCGTAAGAAAAACCGAGGCGTCGAATCGGAAGTTTTCCATCGCGGCGCGTTCGACGCTAAAAATATATATCGGGACGTTTTTTCGATTTGGTTTAAAGTGCCCTCGCGACAGAACGGATTAAGATTTAGGTGTGTAACTCAAGATGGGGTGCGAGCCTATAGGCTTTTTAAGCCGGTTTCGGTGTTGAGCAACTCGGGGAAACGGACGCGGCTCTTGGACGAGTGTCGCTCTCGAGAAGTTGAGCGCGTAATGTATCGGGCCGTAAATCTATTGGATTGGTTGTACAATAAGCGTCTTTCAATGGTATCGCTAAGTAATTTAGTGCATTCTTATCTTAAGGTGACATAATTATAGGAATGTCAAATCGCTATTGATAAGTAGCCGTTGCTGTGAATTATTCATTGCTTATTTAATGAATGACAATATTGCGTGTTTAATGGTTCAATCGTGCAAATAAAAATATTATTGACAATTTGAAACGCACGAGTCAGTGATAGTATAACTGTCAAATCAAAAGGCAGCATACCGAAAGAAGCAAACAAACTCAAAAACTCGTAAATGCAGTAAGCTTTATCAGTTAAATCCAACCGACGGCATCAGAGAAAAAAGAACGCTAACTCCGCGAAAAAACACCTGGCCCACTTCCCAGCCTTAAAAAGCTGCGCTTCCACGTTAAAAAAAAAACCGCCTCGCCAAAGGAGCCATTAAAATTCGCCTGCAACCTCGCGGCTAACCCACATATCCCGTCGGCGTCTCAAAAATTCATGCGGCCCCCGCGAGCGAATATATCCCACGGCGCGGCGCGGAATATTCGTCGTCGGAAAAAATTCTCACGCGCCTCTCGTTAGAACACCGAGAGAGAGAGGGCGACTTCGCAAGGACGCCCCCGACCTCTTTTCCACACCCCCGTCGCCCCCGAAGAAAGAAAGAACGGAAGGCAGCGCCGAATATGCACGAAAGGGCGCGCGATTTATCGCGTTTACATCCGCGCCGCGTGTTTGCGCTCGCGATATGGAACCGCTCCCCGAGAGCGATTTATCATCGTATACTTGTCCCCCCCCCCCCC